>JBBDGP010001037.1:1800000-1965000 GCA_037952835.1 Lithobates septentrionalis
TTTATGAACAAATTAAATAGGATTGGTCCCAGCACAGAACCTTGGGGAACCCCACTACCCACCCCTGACCATTCTGAGTACTCCCCATTTATCACCACCCTCTGAACTCGCCCTTGTAGCCAGTTTTCAATCCATGTACTCACCCTATGGTCCATGCCAACGGACCTTATTTTGTACAGTAAACGTTTATGGGGAACTGTGTCAAATGCTTTTGCAAAATCCAGATACACCACGTCTACAGGCCTTCCTTTATCTAGATGGCAACTCACCTCCTCATAGAAGGTTAATAGATTGGTTTGGCAAGAACGATTCTTCATGAATCCATGCTGATTACTGCTAATGATATCGTTCGTATTACTAAAATCCTGTATATAGTCCCTTATCATCCCCTCCAAGAGTTTACATACTATCGATGTTAGGCTAACTGGTCTGTAATTCCCAGGGATGTATTTTGGGCCCTTTTTAAATATAGGTGCTACATTGGCTTTTCTCCAATCAGCTGGTACCATTCCAGTCAGTAGACTATCTGTAAAAATTAGGAACAACGGTCTGGCAATCACTTGACTGAGTTCCCTAAGTACCCTCGGATGCAAGCCATCTGGTCCCGGTGATTTATTAATGTTAAGTTTCTCAAGTCTAATTTTAATTCCGTCCTCTGTTAACCATGGAGGTGCTTCCTGTGTTGTGTCATGAGGATAAACACTGCAGTTTTGGTTACTGAAGCCCCCTGATTCACTCGTGAAGACTGAGGAGAAGAATAAATTCAATACCTTCGCCATCTCCCCATCCTTTGTAACCAGATGTCCTTCCTCATTCTTTATGGGGCCAATATGGTCTGTCCTCCCTTTTTTACTGTTTACATACTTAAAGAATTTCTTGGGATTTTATTTGCTCTCCTCCGCTATGTGTCTTTCATGTTCTATCTTAGCTGTCCTAATTGCACCTTTACATATCCTGTTGCATTCTTTATAAAGTCTGAATGCTGGGGATGATCCCTCAACCTTGTAATTTTTGAAGGCCTTCTCCTTTGCTTTTATATGCATTTTTACATTGGAGTTAAGCCATCCAGGACTTTTGTTCGCTCTTTTAAATTTATTACCCAATGGGATACATTGGCTAATGCCCTTATTTAATATGCTCTTAAAGCAAACCCATCTCTCCTCCGTATTCTTTGTTTCTAATATTTTATCCCAGTTTATGCCTTTTAGCAAGGTTTGTAGTTTAGGGAAGTTGGCTCTTTTGAAATTCAGTGTCTTTGTATTCCCTTTATGTTTCCTATTTGTGTGATTTATACTGAAACTAATTGACCTGTGATCACTGTTACCTAAATTGCCCCGCATTTCCACATCTGTGATCAGGTCTGTATTGTTGGTAATCAGTAGATCCAGTAATGTTTTATTTCTAGTTGGTGCGTCTACCATCTGACCCATAAAATTGTCCTGCAAGACATTAAGGAACTGGCGAGCCTTAAATGAATGCGCGGTTCCCTCCGCCCAATCTATGTCTGGATAATTAAAATCCCCCATTATGATAACACTTCCCATCCTTGCTGCTACTCCAATTTGTGATAGGAGATCCGTCTCCACTTCCTCCCTCAGGTTTGGGGGCCTATAGCATACTCCCAGTATTATTTTCCCCTTAGCTTTATCCCTTTGGAGCTCTACCCATAAGGATTCCACCTCCTCTCTAGCTCCCTCAGTGATGTCATCTCTCACATTCACTTGTACATTATTCTTGATATATAGGCATACCCCTCCCCCTTTTTTACCCTCTCTATCCTTGCGGTATAGGGTATACCCTTGAATGTTTGCCAGCCAATCATGAGAGCTGTTGAACCAGGTCTCTGAAATTCCCACATCAAAAAGAATCTTCGTGACACATAACTTGCCTATATGTTCCTATGCACTTTTTCATTATGTTGAAATTGGAGCTGACATTATTGTATTTCCTAATGCGTCAAAGGACAAGACCCCAGAATATTTTACTTGTGATGACATGATTTGAATGTATGGAAATGAGCCGGAGTAGTTCTGGGAAAATGCAATGCGCAAAGTGCTCAGAAATATTACACAGTATGCTGAGCCATTCCTTACTGTCCGTTCTGCCTGGCTTGACAACTCTCTGTGTTTGCACACCTGAAGCTACGCTATGTAAAAGCAATATTTTATATAGATTCTTAATCTTTCTTAGGAAAACAGAATGCAAACTGATTTATCACGTTCAAGGACAGCCAACCAGGAAGCAAAAACATTCCCATGGGCTTTAAAAAGGTACATACTGTATCTTGAGTATCCTGAATGTGTGCCTGCCTTGCCAAAGAGTCTCATCATTAAGGGAAAGGCAAAACTGCAAACAGATTCTAAATAAATAAAAAAAAATTGGCTTCCCCTGATTTAGCATTTTACTTTAGAACATGTTTTTCCTTTATTTTAAACATCAGATTCCAGCCTACTACAACCATAAAAGGCCATCTTGTATAGCAAGGGTTTATGTGTATGTTACAAAAAAATCAGCAATGGTTAATGGTATAGTATATAATATACTATAAGGGCCCTTTCACACTGGTGCACTTAAAAATGCAGTATGCTTTTTACAAAAATGCATATCATGTTTTTAACGTATTTTTAATGCGTTTTCAGTGCTTTTTCTGGATTCCTGAGTCCCAGCATACACCTGTGAAACTTGGACATGTGATTAAAAAAAGCTCTGTTTTTGATGATTTTCTTTTAGAAATCAATGGGAGGTGCGGTTGTATTGTGTTTTTGAAACAGAGCACCACAGATGCAGGATGCAGGACTGCACCGCACATGCAGCACACTGATGTGAAGAGTTCCATTGGATTTAAAGCGAAATATATTTTTTTGCATTTCTGGTGCCCTTTACAGCTGTGTTTTAGTGCAGCAAAAGCGCATCAGTGTGAAACTGGCCTTTGGATCTTTTTATCCAAACATATAATATTGTCATGCTGATCAAGTCATATTCTGGACTTTACAGCTCGCTATGGAAGTCGATGGGCCTCCAAAGTAAGTGTGTGTGTATGTATGTATGTGGGGGAAAGGGGGGTGTTAACTCCTGCTTTTCTTTTTCCTTCCAGCACCATGGTAATGTTAATGACATTTTTGTATTAAAACTTCCTGTTTTGTTTTATATAACGGGGATACTGATTACCAACAATACAGACCTGATCACGGATGTGGAAATAAGGGTTAATTTAGGAAACAGTGATCACAGGTCAATTAGCTTCAGTATAAATCACACAAATAGGAAACATAAGGGGAATACAAAGACACTGAATTTCAAAAGAGCCAACTTCCCTAAACTACGAATATTGCTAGAAGATATAAGTTGGGATAAAATCTTAGGAACAAAGAACATGGAGGATGGGTTTGCTTTAAGAGCATATTAAATAAGGGCATTAGCCAGTGCATCCCATTGGGAAATACATTTAAAAGAGTGAACAGAAGTCCTGGATGGCTGAACTCCAATGTAAAAATGCATATTAAAACAAAGGAGAAAGCCTTCAAAAAACAAAAGGCTGAGGGATCATCATCAACATTCAGACTTTACAAAGAATGCAAAAATAAATGTAAGGGTGCAATTAGAGCGGCTAAAATAGAACACGAAAGGCACATAGCGGAGGAGTATATTTAAACCCCAGTGCAGCAAAAGGACAAAACAACAAATTATAAGTTATACCACATCTCCGTGAAGAAAAAATGTGAAAAAGAAAGTGAAAGTTAAAAAATGTGATTGAACTCCAAATCACTTGAAAAACACCACATTCAGTCCATGAAAAACGAAATTGCAAGAAAAAGGGTGTATGAAGAAGATAAGCCGTTCGTTTGGTGTATTGCATCAGGGTAGAAAGGTGAAAGATGTAGGAACACTTCCAAACCACCAATAGTTGCGGGAGAGTAGTAATGGATGTACCCTTACCGCACTTGTTGGACCCCCTGTATAGCGAGGTCATACGAGCTTGCAGATATAACCCTCTGCAGGGACAGATAGATATCGATGTCCGGGTCTTGTTTGCGAGCGCCACCCACTCAAAGCTGATCTCTCTGCTTCAGCGTCAGGAGGGAGACTCGTTATTCAGAGGATCAGATGAAATGAATCTCAGGTTATAGAGATCAAACAGGCATATCAAAAGGAGCTCAGCTAGCCAAGGGCGGTATATCCACGGATTCCTCTAATGGTAACCTCTCCTCTCACCGCTGCTTGTGAGGAGCATACTGGTCACTGGTCACTGGAAGTTCAACATGGCACCTCATGGCAATGAACTCTCTGAGGATCTGAAAGAAAGAGTTGTTGCTCTACATAAAGATGGCCTAGGCTATAAGAAGATTGACAAGACCCTGAAACTGAGCTGCAGCACGGTGGCCAAGACCATACAGCGGTTTAACAGGACAGGTTCCACTCAGAACAGGCCTCGCCATGGTCGACCAAAGAAGTGGAGTGCACAACATGCTCAGCATCATATCCAGAGGTTGTCTTTGGGAAATAGACATATAAGTGCTGCCAGCATTACTGCAGAGGTTGAACGGGTGGGGGGTCAGCCTGTCAGTGCTCAGACCATATGCCATGCACTGCATCAAATTGGTCTGCATGGCTGTCGTCCCAGAAGGAAGCCTCTTCTAAAGATGATGCACAAGAAACAGTTTGCTGAAGACAAGCAGACTAAGGACATGGATTACTGGAGCCATGTCCTGTGGTCTGATGAGACCAAGATAAACTTCATTTGGTTCAGATGGTGTCAAGTGTGTGTGTGGCAGCAACCAGGTGAGGAGTACAAAGACAAGTGTGTCTTGTCTACAGTCAAGCATGGTGGTGGGAGTGTTATGGTCTGGGGCTGCATGAGTACTGCTGGCACTGAGGAGCTACAGTTCATTGAGGGAACCATGAATGCCAACATGCACTGTGACATACTGAAGCAGAGCATGATCCCCTCCCTTCGGAGATTGGGATGCAGGGCAGTATACCAACATGATGACGACCCCAAACACACCTCCAAGATGACCACTGCCTTGCTAAAGAAGCTGAGGGTAAAGGTGATGGACTGGCCAAGCATGTCTCCAGACCTAAACCCTATTGAGCATCTGTGGAGCATCTTCAAACGGAAAGTGGAGGAGCGCAAGGTCTCTAACATCCACCAGCTCCACAATGTCGTCATGAAGGAGTGGAAGAGGACTCCAGTGGCAACCTGTGAAGCTCTAACCCAAGAGGGTTAAGGCAGTGCTGGAAAATAATGCTGACCACACAAAATATTAACACTTTGGGCCCAATTTGGACATTTTCACTTAGGGGTGTACTCACTTTTGTTGCCAGCGGTTTAGACATTAATGGCTGTGTGTTGAGTTATTTTGAGGGGACAGAAAATTTACACGGATATACAAGCTGTACACTCTCTACTTTACATTGCAGCAAAGTGTAATTTCTTCCTTGTTGTCACATGAAAAGATATAATAAAATATTTACAAAAATGTGAGTGGTGTAATCACTATTGTGAGATACTTTAACAGGATGTATTGTCTATCTATGCTTAGTGCACTTGTTTGTGGTTAGTTCCTGTTCATGTTCCTCATGCTGTAAAGACATGCATTGCTATTTCTCCATAAAAGCAAACCTGCAAACAAGAAGCTTCCAGCGCATAATTTCAATACTCAGCTAACAGGTAATGCCCACATGTGATGCTGAGCCTACATGATTGAAATAACTTAGATCCAGTAAGGTAAATAAAAGGGGCAGGCCAGGGACAGTCAGCCTGGGGCGGGGGGGGGGGGGGGGTGGGGGTGATTGATGATGCTGGAAGCCTTTCAGTCAGGAAATGAAGCAGGCTCTATCTGACTTCCTGTAGCTTCTAGTGCACATTATGAGAAGCTCACAGTGTGCAATGAAATCAGAGTTAGGAGGTCCAGTACAGAAAAAGATGCTGTACAACTGTGCTTGTATTGCATGCAGTTGCAGCACAGCCCAATACACTTAAATTTTTTTGCTTTGTGGCCGCTGCAAAAATGAAACCAAACTTAAGTTTGGTTTCATTTTTGCAGCTGCCACAAAGAAAAAAAATTGCAGCTGTTGCATGTGTACAGCCCTGAGCAGCTGCATGCTCCTATTTAACTGGTCAGTCAAGGGGTGATAAAACGCAGTTCAACCGCTTGCTACAAAAACTGCAGCTGCTGACTTATAATAAACAGCCACTCACCTGTTGCTCGGCCCAGTCGTTTTCAACCTGTGTGTCTCTCTCCCCGGTACCGGTATCTTTACTATGGGCACCCGGCTATGACAGCTTGTGGCTTAACAACCAGGTGCCCACTGCGCATGCATGAGCAGAATGGTCTGGCAGTCTTCTGGGACCTGTGACGTGTCCCAGAAGACTGCGGGAGGGAGGGGAGAAAGAAGCACTTCTGCTTACATTCGATTAGCGGTCAGAGCAGAAGGGGGATCGGGTACCTGTCAAAATCAGGTACCGGCCCCCGCCCCTCCTCCCCAAAAGCTCCATTTCACAAACAGGAGTGGGGGAGGAGGCCTTAAAGCAGAACTTCCCCTTTTGGGTGGAGCTCCACTTTAAGTAACTCTTACAGGTTATGTCCCTTTCCCAGCCTGTGACTGGAAAGTAAATAGAAAAGCAGCAGATGGTAGAGTTCATCTCTCAGTCACTCTGCTTTCTCCTCCTATTAGTGTGATATGAGCATTACTGACTGGCTCTTTGTGCTTCTCTTTTGTTTGCATAATCTCAGCTTCTCTCTGCAGTGGACTACAGGATGCTAATACCAGGTCAAACTCAGGTACTTATCAATTCTGCATATAGAAAATAAATTATCTCTCCTTCTATCCCTTTTAACACATGCACACTGCAGTACACCTGATTGGCGCCTTGTCCTGTTTCACCCTTTTACAGTCTGGGCTCTGCTGTGCAGGGACTGCAAGAGGCTGGTATCAGGTCAGGTTCAGGTGCTTACACTGCTTGTATTTAAAAAATAAATGTATTGATATATTATTGAATACGGATGTACACTAATGTTTGTCTTTTATATTTGCCTGGACTTCATTAAATAGGTAAAACTGTAAGAAAAAAATATACACCCATATTCCCTCTTACACCAAGAGCATAACAATAAAGAGAACAGTACATGAATATATATCCCCTCTTACTCACTGGTGTTATTTCTGAGTTTATGGTTGTCGCAAATCACATGGCTTCAAGGGCAGAATCTCAGAGCTAATTGTAGCTGCACTAAATGAGGTCAGTGGGTTTCCACTTGGCAGAGATATCAATAACTGCAGTATGACCTGCCAGCCATGGATATCCTCTTCCAGCAGCTGGACTCACACAGCTGCAAGCTATGTCTGTTCATCGAGAGCAGCCTCATTATCTTCACTTTACCTCATTTTATGAAAATGGAAGGTTGGCTTGGAAGAGAGCTCTATAGCACCTGTAAAAAGTACAAAATCAGTTGCAAAATGATGGGGTTTTTTTGTGTTTTTTTTCTTTCTATAAAAAATACTTACCTTGGAACTAGGGATGAGCCGAACACCCCCCTGTTCGGTTCGCAACAGAACATGCGAACAGGAAAAAAGTTAGTTCGAACATGCGAACACCGTTAAAGTCTATGGGACACGAACATGAATAATCCAAAGTGCTAATTTTAAAGGCTTATATGCAAGTTATTGTCATAAAAAGTGTTTGGGGACCTGGGTCCTGCCCCAGGGGACATGGATCAATGCAAAAAAAGTTTTAAAAACGGCCGTTTTTTTAGGAGCAGTGATTTTAATAATGCTTAAAGTCAAACAATAAAAGTGTAATATCCCTTTAAATTTCGTACCTGGGGATGTCTATAGTATGCCTGTAAAGGGGCGCATGTTTCCCGTGCTTAGAACAGTCTGACAGGAAAATTACATTTCGAAGGAAAAAACCCATTTAAAACTACTCGCGGCTATTGCATTGCCGGTCCGACAAAACACATAGAAGTTCATTGATAAAAACGGCATGGGAATTCCCCACAGGGGAACCCCGAACCAAAATTAAAAAAAAAAAATAACGTGGGGGTCCCCCTAAATTCCATACCAGGCCCTTCAGAGAGAGTGCCCCCCCTCCTGAACCATACCAGGCCACATGCCATCAACATTGGGAGGGTGCTTTTAGGTAGCCCCCCAAAACACCTTGTCCCTATGTTGATGAGGACAAGGGCCTCATCCCCACAACCCTGGCCGGTGGTTGTGGGGGTCTGCGGGCGGGGGGCTTATCGGAATCTGGAAGCCCCCTTTAACAAGGGGACCCCCAGATCCCGGCCCTCCCCCCCTGTGTGAAATGGTAAGGGGGTACCTACCATTTCACTAAAAAACTGTCAAAAATGTTAAAAATGACAAGAGAGTTTTTGACAATTCCTTTATTTAAATGCTTCTTCTTTCTTCTATCTTCCTTCATCTTCTTCTTCTGGTTCTTCTGGCTCTTCTGGTTCTTCCCCCGGCGTTCTCGTCCAGCATCTCCTCCGCGGCGTCTTCTATCTTCTTCTCCTCTGGCCGCTCTGCACCCATGGCATGGGGGGGAGGCTCCCGCTCTTCTCTTCATCTTCTTCTCTTCTTCTTTTCTTCTCTTCTTCTCTTCTTCATTTTCTTCTCCGGGCCGCTCCGCATCCATGCTGGCATGGAGGGAGGCTCCCACTGTGTGACGGCGTCTCCTCGTCTGACGGTTCTTAAATAACGGGGGCGGGGCCACCCGGTGACCCCGCCCCCTCTGACGCACGGTGACTTGACGGGACTTCCCTGTGACGTCACGGGGAATGCCACAGGGAAGTCCCGTCATGTCCCGTGCGTGAGAGGGTGGCGGGGTCACCGGGTGGCCCCGCCCCCCGTTATTTAAGAACCGTCAGACGAGGAGATGCCGTCACACAGCGGGAGCCTCCCTCCATGCCAGCATGGATGCGGAGCGGCCCGGAGATGAAAATGAAGAAGAGAAGAAAAGAAGAAGAGAAGAAGATGAAGAGAAGAGCGGGAGCCCCCCCCCCCATGCCATGGGTGCAGAGCGGCCGGAGGAGAAGCAGATAGAAGACGCCGCGGAGGAGATGCTGGACGAGAACGCCGGAGAAAGAACCAGAAGAACCAGAAGAAGAAGAAGATGAAGGAAGATAGAAGAAAGAAGAAGCATTTAAATAAAGGAATTGTCAAAAACTGTCTCTTGTCATTTTTAACATTTTTGACAGTTTTTTAGTGAAATGGTAGGGGTATGTACCCCCTTACCATTTTACACAGGGGGGCGGGATCTGGGGGTCCCCTTGTTAAAGGGGGCTTCCAGATTCCGATAAGCCCCCCGCCCGCAGACCCCCACAACCACCGGCCAGGGTTGTGGGGATGAGGCCCTTGTCCTCATCAACATGGGGACAAGGTGTTTTGGGGGGCTACCCCAAAGCACCCTCCCAATGTTGAGGGCATGTGGCCTGGTACGGTTCAGGAGGGGGGGGCCGCACCCTCGTCGTCCCCCCTCTTTTCCTGCGGCCTGCCAGGTTGCGTGCTCGGATAAGGGTCTGGTATGGATTTTTGGGGGGACCCCACGCCGTTTTTTTTTGGCACGGGGTTGCCCTTAAAATCCACACCAGACCTGAAGGGTCTGGTATGGAATTTAGGGGGACCCCCACGTCATTTTTTTTTACATTTTGGCCGGGGTTCCCCTTAATATCCATACCAGACCTGAAGGGCCTCGTATGGAATTTAGGGGGACCCCCCACGTCATTTTTTTTTTTAAATTTTGGTTCGGGGTTCCCCTGTGGGAAATTCCCATGCCGTTTTTATCAATGAACTTCTATGTGTTTTGTCGGACCGGCAATGTAATCGCCGCGAGTAGTTTTAAATGGGTTTTTTCCTTCGAAATGTCATTTTGCTGTCAGACTGTTCTAAACATGGGAAACATGCGCCCCTTTACAGGCATACTATAGACACCCCCCAGCTACGAAATTTAAAGGGATAATAAAATCACTGCTCCTGAAAAAACGGCCGTTTTTAAAACTTTTTTTGCATTGATCCATGTCCCCTGGGGCAGGACCCAGGTCCCCAAACACTTTTTATGACAATAACTTGCATATAAGCCTTTAAAATTAGCACTTTTGATTTCTCCCATAGACTTTTAAAGGGTGTTCTGCGGCATTCGAATTTGCCGCGAACACCCCAAATTGTTCGCTGTTCAGCGAACTTGCGAAAAGCCAATGTTCGAGTCGAACATGAGTTTGACTCGAACTCGAAGCTCATCCCTACTTGGAACCCAGCTGCCGATAATTCCAGTAGTCTTGGGTTGCATCACTGGGCCTCATCGCCAGAAGTGCTCAGTACAGGAACATATTCTCATGGGATTTCAAGCACCCATGTAGGCAGGTGCCAAATGTACTGTTTGGTTACTGTATTTGTGAGTTGCTATTTGGTACTGTTGGGGTTAACTTGTAAGGTGTGTCTGCCATTTGGCCTTTGAAGCCCCCATAGTCGGGTTATTTAAGGGGAGATGGTGGATCCTGTGAGGCTCTTCTTTGGAGATTGGTCATGGGACAGAGGAGGACCATACATGGAGAAAAGTAGTGTTGCACCAAAGTGCGTCACCCCATGGCGGAATGACCACTGGGACTGTCAGAGAGCAAACCACCAATATATGGGAACTATTACAAGCCAAAGCTATGAGACACCACAGCATAGCTTTAAAGCCTCTGCCGTGTTTTGAGGGGGAACACTGTTCACATAATGCCATGTGATTGTTGAAACAAACTGTGTGGAAAGAAGTTGTTTGATTATGCCAATAATTCAGTAAACAGAGTTGCTGGTTAACAACGTTTGACAAAGATAGGATGGGATTTTTCAGGTGCCATTTAAATCCACCAAAAAGGTAGGTATTAAAACATATATATTTTATTTATATAAAAGATTAAAATCCGTAAACATATAGATAATTTAAAAAACATACAATTGCACAATATGTTATTACATTATACGGAGTCCCAATCGCACTGTTTGTCTTCTACATGTTTCGCCAAATTGGCTTCTTCAGGAAGTATTAAAATGCTACAGTACAACAGGGCTCCCAGAGATTACACCCAGATAGGACCAAGAGTCAGACACGGAAGGGGGAGACAATCCCAGACGGATGAGGGGTGTGGGCGGCAAACCAAAGTCAGGCCCCCACTGTACCAACACACATGCAGGGGGTCAATTGCAGAGGGGGCACAATGACACAGAGCAAAGTTGGAAAAAAATTTAATTAGTAATAGGAATGCCTGGGGAGATGGAATAAACCAAATTGTATGGGGCTAAATAAACCTCTAGTACAAAGGTCTAAGTTTGAATCTGTTCAAATGGTGATAGCGGCTTATCTCCATGTGGAGGTGCTTCCCAGGCTTTGGAGACCTGCTGGTTAAGTGAATTGTCTGATCTGATTTACTAGGAACACGGAATGAAAGTAAAATTCTGCAGTGCATAGAAAACAGGGAACGAAATATATGCCTACATTTTAACCTTCTGGGTATGGAACTTGACAAGTAAAAGGAAGGGCAAGCAGCCAGTTCGGGAGAGGAGGTGGTGGTGGCCGATTGTTCTCATTGCCCTGTGATTTGAAACTACAACACTCAGTTTGACATTTTTTAGTAGAACACTTTTTTAGTCTTCCTGCCTTAGTAGACGTGTGACATCTTGTGGTCATTCAGTGATATTACAGATGGAAGCAGCACATTGTCTTACTGATTCAACTTTACTGCAAGTAGGGCCTAATATCAAGTAAAGTAAAACATTCCTAAGAGAAATATGGGGTCTGCCATTACTGACCTGTTTACCTAGTTTCCTGGCCGAACCTCTGGCTTCAGAATGATCTAAGTACTGACCTGGAAAAAGTATGTGGATCAGAAAAATCAAGGCATAGTCAGAAGCCCTTATCTACATATTTTTCTGGGTGATTTAAAGCACTGAAACATGACTTCCAGGCCAGAAGCTTTTGCAGAATAAAAAGTCAACAATTGCAGTCATTATGCTTCTTTCAGGAAAGGTTTCCTTTAAATTATCTATTCAAAAAACTACTGTCATTAAGAATGTCATTTTCCGGGACAAGTAAGAATATGACTGGCAACTGAGAGGAAACTTTTTAGCACTGATACTTTGACACATAAGGTCTTGTGAATGGCCCATTTGGTAGTGTAGTAATAACCCCCAAAGAAGCTGCTACAATATTACGTTTTCAGTGGTGGCCCGCTCTAAACTTGACTCAACACTTCACCAACCCATGGGCTTTGTTTAGGCTTAAGTAAGCCCTGTAGGTAGGGAACTGAATAAACAGGCTGAGCAATAGCAGAATTAATAAGTTATCAATCACTGAAACATGCAAAGACACAATCGGATATATAGAATGCATTCTGTTTACTTACCTCTGATTGGCCCTGCAAAGTACTCACTAGGTAGATCAGAGGGGAATTACCCTGGACATTAACAACGAATACAAAAGTGAATAGCCTTGAAAATATAATATAATGCAGATAACTATGAGGGCTATCTGCTATCCTTAGGCCCTATCTAATCACCAACCAGTGGAATAATCAGCGTAAAGTTTGCCAGCAGTGGGACCTCTTGACCCAACACAGAAGTGACCAACCATCAGCTGAAGGTATTTGTAATCCAGAGATAGGAGCAGTGCTGGATTTATAAGGGGGCAAAAAGTAATTGGCCCGGGTCTCCCTAATAGTTATAAAATTAGTTTTTTTTATTAAGAACATTAACAAAGCGTGTGTGGGTCTGTTGCCTTACAAGAGCACAGCATAGCATACCAATCAGTGTATGACAGGTTCAAATTAATAGTCGACTTATGTAGTCTACCTCCTGATGCAGAGATAAAAACTGAGGCTAAGAAACGAATTAGTGCTTTCCCTCCAGACTTCAGTAGTCAGTTTTTTGAGGAAATTATCCAGTTTTTAGCTTTTGCCAAGCTCTGGTCATGTCTCACATCATCTCAACAGGATGAAGGGCTTGCTGATACCTTTTCAGGTGTTAATGTAGCTCTTATGCCGCGTACACACGAGTGGACTTTACGGCAGACTTTGTCCTGCGGACTTTTCGACGGACTTTACCATGGACTTTCCGAATGAACGGACTTGCCTACACACGATCAACCAAAGTCTGACGGATTCGCACGTGATGATGTACGACCGGACTAAAACAAGGAAGTTCATAGCCAGTAGCCAATAGCTGCCCTAGCGTCGGTTTTTGTCTGTTGGACTAGCATACAGACGAGCGGACTTTTCGACCGGACTCGAGTCCGTCAAAAAGATTTGAAACATGTTTTATTTCTAGGTCCGTCAAACTTTTGGGGTAAAAAAGTCCGCTGGAGCCCACACACGATCGAATTGTCCGACGGACTCCGGTCCGCCGAACCAAGTATGCCGTAAAGTCCGGTCGTGTGTACGCGGCATAAGACTATATTTGAGCATGATGGTCACTAGTTGTTCGGGAGAAAGGTTGTTCACCCAATTGGCACTGATAAAGAATTCTCTGGGAACCACGATGACTCCTGAAAGAATACGTGCCCTGTGCCTACTGGCTGTCCAGGGCAGTGTCCTCAAAATTATACTGTTTGATGAGTTAATTAAAGATTTTGCAGATACTAAGTGGAGGAAGGAAGACTTTTTGTAAATATTGTAGTGTGACGCATAACTGTGATGTATGACTTGCCAATTCCAATTATCTGTTGATTGTGTATTATTACAGTCAATAAAATTGAGAAGAAAAAATAAAAAAACTGAAAAAAAAGAGAAAAAAACTGACAAGTGTCTTCTTCGCAACCTAACATATATATATATTTTTTAGAACAAATGTGGTTTATCATTCATTTCAGTTCACTTTTTATTTGTCATATTATTTAATTTCTATGTTAAGGCATCCCCAAAACTTAAGTGCCCCAGGCCCCTCAAGGGCTAAATCTGGAACTGGATAGGAGAGATGTTCCCATCATGTCCTAAAGTATCAGAGGTTGAAAAAGTGACGAGGTCTCATTTATTCAGAGCTCTGCTGGAGGTAGCAAGGACTCGGGGGTAAGGAACAAGTTTGACACACAGGATTTGCCAATCAGTCAGTCTCTCAAACACTGCCCCAGCAGACTGGATGGAGGTATATGTAACACAGACCACAATATCTTGGGCTGTATGGTAATGAAGGGAAAACAGGTTGTTCCTTTTCTAGGCACCGCTACGCTGCTTGCACATCTTCAGGAGGCTGGACAAGATGTAGCACAACACAAATTTTCACCTACTGGGCAACTATGTGGCAAATGAGGTTTAATGTTGATAAATGTAAAGTTATGCACTTGGGGGCTAGAAACATGCATACATCTTACAGTAAACTGTTGGCACTTTATAAATTGTGTATAATAATAATAATGCTAGGGGAAGAACAGCTAGGGGAGTCAATAGTGGAGAAGGATCTGGTGTTCTGGTAGATTATAGGCTTAATAACAGCATGCAATGCCAAGCTGCAGTTTTCAAAGCAAGCAAAATCCTTTCTTGTATTAGGAGAGGTATGAACTCCAGAGAGATATCATTTTGCCCCATACAAATCATTAATAAGACCTCATCTGGAATATGCAGTTCAGTTTAGGGCACCAGTTCACAAAAAAGATATCCGGGAATTGGAGAAAGTGCAGAGAAGGGCAACCAAACTAATAAGAGGCATGGAGGAGCTCAGCTATGAGGAAAGATTAGAGGAATTGAATTTATTCTCTCTTGAGAAGAGGAGATTAAGGGGGGATATGATCAACATGTACAAATACATACATGGTCCATATAGTGAACTTGGTGTTGAGTTATTCACTTTAGCTTCATTCTCACGAGGCGGATCCGCTGCCACGGAGTCCGCCTCTGTCCACCAGCTCAGCAGGAGATCTCTCCAATGATCTCCGCTGAGTCGGCGGATGACAGGTCCCTCTCTGCTCACTGAGTCCGTCACTACATAGACTAGCATAGAGCGCCCATTCAGGTCCACCGACAAAACTGACAGGCAGACCTGAACGGTCCGACAGTGTGAAAGGGCCAGCCTCGTTTTGGATTTTAGGTGTTTACATGTTTAAAACAGGTTTTCTTGCTAGAAAATTACTTAGAACCCCCAAACATTATATATGGTTTTTTTTCTAACACCCTAGAGAATAAAATGGCGGTCATTGCAATACTTTTTTTTGCACCGTATTTGCGCAGCGGTCTTATAAGCGCACTTTTTTTGGAAAAAGTTCACTTTTTCGAATAAAAAAATAAGACAACAGTAAAGTTAGCCCAATTTTTTTTTATATTGTGAAATATAATGTTATGCCAAGTAAATTGATACCCAACATGTCACGCTTCAAAATTGCGCCCGCTCGTGGAATAGCGTCAAACTTTTACCCTTAAAAATCTCCATAGGCGACGTTTAAAAAATTCTACAGGTTGCATGTTTTGCGTTACAGAGGAGGTCTAGGGCTAGAATTATTGCTCTCGCTCTACCGGTCGTGGTGATACCTCATATGTGTGGTTTGACCACCGTTTTCATATGCGGGCGCTACTCACGTATGCGTTCGCTTCTGCGCGCGAGCTCGTCGGGACAGGGCGCTTTAAAAAAATTTTTTTTTTTTTTATTATTTATTTTACTTTATTTTATTTATTTTTTCACTGCTTTAAAAAAAAAATTTGGATCACTTTTATTCCTATTACAAGGAATGTAAACATCCCTTGTAATAGAAAAAAACATGACAGGTCCTCTTAAATATGAGATCTGGGGTCAAAAAGTCCTCAGATCTCACATTTACACTAAAATGCAAAAAAAAAAAAAAAAAAAAAAAAAAGTCGTTTAAAAAAATGACACAGAAAATTGTGCCTTTAAGAGAAGTGGGCGGAGCCGTCATAATGACGTTGCTCCGGCCGTCACGTGGTATAGAGACGGGTGGGGGCCATCTTGGCCTCACTCGCCTCAGTACCTCAGCGGTGACAGGTCCCGATCTCCTCCGCCGCTACCGACGGCTCCGGTAAGCGGCGGAGGGCGCGGGAGAGCGGCGGGAGGGGGGGTGGCACCTCTCCCGCCGCCGATAACGGTGATCTCGCGGCGAACCCGCCGCAGAGACCACCGTTATCGTGTACAGAATCGCTCACTGTAAAGATGGATACCTCGGTTGTGGCAGCAGCTGCTGCCGTTACCGAGATATCCATCTTCAAAAAAATGACGTACATATACAGTGAGCGGTCGTCAAGTGGTTAAAATCTCTTTTCCTCCAGACATAGTGCCCCCTTGTCCTCAGTGATGATCTTATTTCCAAATACAGAAAGGTTTCTTCACAGATATAGGGCGTACACACGGTCGGACTTTGTTCGGACATTCCGACAACAAAATCCTAGGATTTTTTCCGACGGATGTTGGCTCAAACTTTTTTTGTCTACACACGGTCGCACAAAGTTGTCGGAAAATCCGATCGTTCTAAACGCGGTGACGTAAAACACGTACGTCGGGACTATAAACGGGCCAGTGGCCAATAGCTTTCATCTCTTTATTTATTCTGAGCATGCGTGGCACTTTGTCCGTCGGATTTGTGTACACACGATCGGAATTTCCGACAACGGATTTTGTTGTCGGAAAATTTTATCTCCTGCTCTCCAACTTTGTGTGTCGGAAAATCTGATGGAAAATGTCCGATGGAGCCCACACACGGTCGGAATTTCCGACAACACGCTCCGATCGGACATTTTCCATCGGAAAATCCGACCGTGTGTACGGAGCTGTGAAAATGGGGAAAAGAGACTGCCTTCAGAGGTAGTTCTGGTCAGCTCACCATAATAATGGTAATTCCAATAACAAACATACAGAAAAATTTCACACAAATGTCCAATGTGTTTAGGGAAATGTAAGATTTCCCAAAATAAATAAAAAACAGTAACTGGATAAGCTGGTATGTTTTATGCTATATCTAAGCAGACTGCATGCTATGTGGAGTAATTGTTCAAATCTACAGTGGGGACGGAAAGTATTCAGACCCCCTTAAATTTTTCACTCTTTGTTATATTGCAGCCATTTGCTAAAATCATTTAAGTTCATTTTTTTCCTCATTAATGTACACACAGCACCCCATATTGACAGAAAAACACAGAATTGTTGACAATTTTGCAGATTTATTAAAAAATAAAAACTGAAATATCACATGGTCCTAAGTATTCAGACCCTTTGCTCAGTATTTAGTAGAAGCACCCTTTTGATCTAATACAGCCATGAGTCTTTTTGGGAAAGATGCAACAAGTTTTTCACACCTGGATTTGGGGATCCTCTGCCATTCCTCCTTGCAGATCCTCTCCAGTTCTGTCAGGTTGGATGGTAAACGTTGGTGGACTCAATTGGGTTTAAGTCAGGGCTCTGGCTGGGCCATTCAAGAACAGTCACAGAGTTGTTGTGAAGCCAATCCTTCGTTAGTTTAGCTGTGTGCTTAGGGTCATTGTCTTGTTGGAAGGTAAACCTTCGGCCCAGTCTGAGGTCCTGAGCACTCTGGAGAAGGTTTTCGTCCAGGATATCCTAATACTTGGTCGCATTCATCTTTCCCTCGATTGCAACCAGTCATCCTGTCCCTGCAGCTGAAAAATACCCCCACAGCATGATGCTGCCACCACCACGCTTCACTGTTGGGACTGTATTGGACAGGTGATGAGCAGTGCCTGGTTTTCTCCACACATACCGCTTAGAATTAAGGCCATGTCATCATGGCACAGAGCCGTGCAGTAAATGTTTGGTCTGGTCTTATTCGCTAAAATAATATTTTAAGATGAATTCCAGCATTCGCTAAAATTATTTTTTAAGATGAGTTCCAGCAAAACTTTAAATTTGCAAGGATATACAAGTTCCTTTGCTTTACTAAAATTGCTTACTCTTATTTCACTGCACACTGTGAGCATTAGACACACTTTATAACTCACAGTATGCAGTTAGAAGCTGCAGCAGGTGAATAGAAAGCACTAGGGGGAGAAGACCAATTCTTTCAGGCTACAAAACACCTGAAATCGCTGAATAAAAAGCTTGAAAACGCTTGATTTGAGCATTCCTATTGGGACCAAAAATGCCTCTGCCTCAAGCATGGAGCTACAGGTGCCCAGTGCACATTTATTAACGGCCACCATTTAATTACATGGGATTTGTTTGTTGGTAGTTTTGGAGTCTTGAGCTTTGAGCTGGCAAATGTTCAGGTGTGAATGGGGCCTTGCAGATAGCTCTGTGTGTAAAGACTCCCTCAGGCTGGGTTCACATATGTGTGGCCGCGGGTTTGTGCCTGGGGTCCGGTGCGTGTCTGTTTACCAGTTCAGGGGCAACTCAGGTCCGAATTTTCACTTGATATCGCACCTAAATCAAACCCAAACACGCACTGGACCCTTTTTTAGTCCAGATTGCAGTTGCCCTGGACATGTGTGAACCCGCTCCATTGAGAGCCGCTCACACTTGCCAGTCGTGTGAATTGGATGCAGGGAAACCCTCATCCAATTCGCATATGTGTGAACCCGGTCTCACACTTCTGGAGACTTGTGTATTTCTGTATTAGGAAAATGCCAGTCTCCACAAGGACACACAAAAAAACAATTGTTTTCTATGTGCCCTGTTCACACTAGAGCGCAGGTGGCAAGCACAGAGCTGTGCGGTATGGAAATCTGTAGTATGTCCACACTGTACCACACCTGAGCCCTCTGTCTATGTGTGCATTTCTGTTAAAGAATTTGTTTACCTTTACCAAAAAATGGCCTATGCAGATAAGGGATGCCTGAAGATAAAAAAAATTACTGGGCAGCTTTGGCTAAAGTTAAATAATGCCCTTGCTATAGGTGTTAGCAATTTACGTACCACCCGAAGCCTGACTGAAAAGTTCCCAGAGATGATATCGATCCTTCCTGCTTTGTTGCTAGGATGTTGCTAAGGCACAAACATTAAAAGAATAAGCTCTCAAACCCTCCCACACATGTGTGGTCCACTATCTTCTCCATCACAGCATCACTAAGTTCCGAGCAACTGTTACAGGGGGCAGAGAGAGCATGTGAGGGAGTTTGATTTAGGTGGGAGAGTCTTAGCAGCATCCTAGCAACAAGGCAGGGCAGGGGAATGCCATCTTTGAAAGTTTTTCTGTCAGGCTTTGTTGGTACGTAAATGTCTTATGCCCCGTACACACGGTCAGATTTTCCGATGGAAAATGTCCGATCAGAGCGTGTTGTCGGAAATTCCGACCGTGTGTGGGCTCCATCGGACATTTTCCATCGGATTTTCCGACACACAAAGTTGGAGAGCAGGAGATAAAATTTTCCGACAACAAAATCCGTTGTCGGAAATTCCGATCGTGTATACACAAATCCGACGGACAAAGTGCCATGCATGCTTAGAATAAATAAAGAGATGAAAGCTATTGGCCACTGCCCCGTTTATAGTCCCGACGTACGTGTTTTACGTCACCGCGTTTTGAACGATCGGATTTTCCGAAAACTTTGTGCGACCGTGTGTAGACAAAACAAGTTTGAGCCAAGATCCGTCGGAAAAAATCCTAGGATTTTGTTGTCGGAATGTCCGAACAAAGTCCGACCGTGTGTACGCCCTATTACTCTTACACCTATAGCAAGGGTATTATCCAACTGCACTGTTTGGTTTTATTTACAGTCACCCTTTACTTGCATAGGCAGATTTTTGGTAAAGGTGAACTAACCCTTTTAAAAACACATGGCCAGGGCCGGGGCTACCACTAGGAGAACTAAGCAGCCGCCTAGTGTGCACTGCTGTCTTGACCTACAGTAGTCCCTGTCGTATTATTTTTTTTGGATGCCTGGGTCTTTGGGGTCATGCAGACAGGTTGTCCCGCACTTCCTGTTAGCTCCAGTGCCTGGAGCTTGGTATGCTGCCCCCCTGCCCTCTTTCGAGATGGTAACAGTGGTAATTGGTTCTGCTGTGGGTCTTGGACTGGGCGAGCGCTGCGCACCGGATGGGGTACTGGTGTGGGTGGTGCATTCTCTCCTGTGGGGAGTATATAGGGCGGTTTGGTAGGTCATTTGGCCTTGTGGAGGCACTGGTGGTATTACCCTTTGTTTCTTTCCCTGGATGGCGCAGTTGAAGTGGTAAGCCTGTCACAGCCTTGTGTTTATTCAGGGGCTGCATTTCACTGCACATTATCTCAGTTACTCTAAGTTTTTTCATCTCCTATATTTCTTCACAGATATAACATTGCAGTAGCTGGTCTTGCCTAGGGCGCAAAATAGTCTAGCACCGGCCCTGCACATGGCATCACCCCTTGAAGCCTGTACAGCACAGACACATTACCCACAAAGGAAAACAACTCTTTTTCCTGGATGGGCCAATGTTTATAAAGGAAATTTAAATAAAGTTTGATAAGTTTGATAGAAATGGGATGAGGTGGGTGGAAGGGTGACAATCCCATGGGGCCATGTCTTTATTTTGTGGTCCTAATATTATATGTGCTATCCCTTCCAAAGAGCCCAGAGCACATGGATTAGCCCTGACTATCCGATCACAGAACACGCAAGTGTCATTACTACAGTAGAGACTTCTGGAGGTGTGAGTATTCCCATATCTGTGACAGAGTTAGTTATTGCTGCTGAACTGAGCCTCACCAGGCCTATTCTGTCCTAGCGGCGGACTACAGTGCACACCCATGTGAGGGTTCTGTCCACGGGGATGCAGAGGTGCATTCTCTTTCATGTCAAATGAGACGCAGCAGCTACACAGACACTGCTCCCAATTTATTTAACTTTAGCCAAAGCTACGCATTTTGTTTTTTCTCTACAGGCATCCCTTATTTGAATAGGCAAGTGTTTGGTAAAGGTGAACTAACCCTTTAAGTTGCAAACACAGCTGGACAGGGTTGTACACAGGTTGGAGGTGCAATGCGTTTCTTCACAGCACAGCAAAAATGATACCCCCTGTTGTATTTGGCGTGCAGTACCACTGCCAAATGATATACATGCAAGTGAATAACGCTGCCCTGCAAGTGCCAGTGTAGTGTTTGGTATTCCTATTGAAAACCCCCATTCGGCTGTCAAAAAATAAACAGGTATTCAGGACGCGGCGGTATCACTTCTCTAATCACCACACAGCACTTTTCAGAGAACAACGCTGGTATAAACGAAGCCCTATGACTTTACCTTTCTATGTGCTTCTGTATACATGTCCAATGTCCAAAGGCTTAGCTCACAGGGCAGTAACCCATAGCAACCAAACATGATTCTTTACAGAAGATAGACTGGTACATGATAGATGTCTCTATCAAATCATTTAAGATACATAAGCTGTCTTCGCAGATCTAAGAATTACCAGTAACTCTGCGATCATATCCTGTTACCTCAGCTTTTGTGAGCGGTCATTACAGACCCAGAGAAATGTAAACATTGCCCTGTATACTCCCACAAGTCTGCATATACAAGGAACGAGGACAGGGAAGACATTTTACTCCACAGTCCTGATGGGTGCAATCTCTGCAATTCATAAAGAATGTTGTAGATACTCTATAGAAATCCATCTCACAGTAGCATGACAAATGGCAGGACTTGTGATAGATTCATGTATGTGTTGGTAAGGTGTAAATAAATCTGGCACAACTCTGACAGAACTGTCCCAAGCATCAATCCTGAGAAATGTAACCATTAACACCCCGGTCACGCTAGCACGGCATTGAAATTGTGTTACTTCACGTACGCCTGGTTCACACCTTTGCAGGTTGCAGTTTGCATATTCCAGGTGCATTTTGCATTTTTCAATACAGCTTTTTGATCCATTGAAGCCTATGGAACCAAAAACCAGAAAAAAGTCCATGTCCCTTTCCATAAAATTCACAGATGTGAACGTGACCCATAGGAAACCATGTTAAATGTAGCGTGTTTCTGAAAAACTGAAAATGCACTAAAAAATGCATAGGTGGGAACCTGTCCTGAAGTAGCACGATTTCAAAGTAGAATTTCAGTGCTACTTCAGGTGTGACTTGAAGACATCATACACAGATGTCTATGCAAGTCGCGCCTGAACTTGCAAAAAGTAGTGCAGGAACTATTTTCAAAATCGATGCGACTGCTTCCAATGTAACCAATAGGCTGCGATTTGTCATGCGATTTGAAACTGTTAAATCCCATGACAAGTTGCACTGGTGTGACTGAGGGCGGAGGGTTAAAGACATAGGTCTACCGATTCCTGCTGCTGGGATTGAAAGCTAGCAGCAGCCGCCGAGTCCAAATACTGTAATGTCTAGTTGTTGAAGGCTGCAGCTATTTGGGCCTGTTTGCAAAGGAAGCGATCACCTGGGTTCATGGTGGCTGGATGCAGTTTAATTGGATCAAAACTTTTTAGACTGGATTTTTTGTATTTATAGATTCATTTACGTGTTGGTAAGCTGCATATGAATCTATTGGAACATTTTCTTGCGAACGGCTGGAATTCTACAGACAGAAAAGCTATTTGGGAGTATAATGGAAAGGTATCAAATATCAGTTCCAGGGGAACTTAAATCAGAACAACACTTCATCTGAGCACCACAAACCAAAAACGCTACTTAATTAATTTGTAATATTCAAAGCAAACTAGCCCATTCATCCATGTCTTTATGCTTTATTTTGCTGAGAAACACGCACCTAGAATTTCTGGCCATAGCCATCTTGAGTAAGGGCAGATGATTCATGTAGTATTTACTTCCTGGAATCCATCTGCCCTTAACTCAAGCATGCAGGCAGGAGGGTGTGCTTAGTCGAGAAAACCCCTCCTGAAGACTGCTGGGGTGTGTGACATAATTTGCCCAGGCCTAAAAAACAGGAAGTAATTGAAGAAATGTGAAAAAAAAAATGTTTAAGGCTCCATTTACACTTGTGCGACTCCAAATTCGTGCGATTCCAAAGTCACGTAATTCCCATATCAGAAGATATGGACAACTTCCATTGAAATACTTGGGCTGCGACTTGTCATGCGACTTTATATGTGAATGGAGCCTTAAGGCTAAGTTTACCTATAGGAGCATGTTACCCATATTTAGGGTGTAATATGCTCCTAGTTACCCATCTTCAGCCACCAGCGCTCCTCATTTTGTGACAGCAGGCGGGGCATCTCCTCCCAGCACACGCTGTCACAATTTGAAAACAGCACGGTCGTGTGTCCACAGGGCAGCATCATTCACTCAAAGTTTCCTGTGAATGAATTAGACTACAAGTACTGTCGACTTTAAGTTCTCAATAAACTGCAAGGGCGCTGGTGAACGCTCTTGTAGTCCATTGATTTTTCTTGCCCTTCAGTAACCTCCTGCCCATGTCAGAGGTACGGGCAGACAACTTACTGAGTGTCTGCAGGATCAATGCATTGCACACACGATCTGCTGATCACGGATGCAATGCTTAAGGCTGGGTTCACACTGCTGTATGTAGCAGGAGTCTGGTGCGTCCCCATTTACCGTTTCAGGTTCTATTTCGGTCTAAATTTTTGGCTGAATTCGGACCTGAAATAGACCAGAAAACGCACAGAACTCCTGTGCAATTCGCTTTGGAGATGTGTGAACCGGCTCCATTGAGAGACAGTCACAATCTCCTGACATGCAAATTGGAAGCAGCAAAAAGCATCCAACTCACAATAGTGTGAACCCAGCCTTAAACAAAGGCAGCAATGTAAAAAAAAAAAAACCAATCCACATTATTTTTTACAAAAGGTGAACTTATCCTTTAAAGTGGTAGTAAACTTAACATTTGTATATACAGGTAAGCCGATAATAAGGCCTACCTGTAAAAATGAATATCTCCTAAATGTGCACCGTTTTTGAGATATTCTAGTGAGCAGCAGCCAGTGACGTCACCAGCGCATGCGCTCTGATGCAACGGCATAACCGTGCCATTCCTTCAGAGCTCTGTGCCACGGCCGTAACTCCCGCACGGAAGCGGCTTGGCCATTCAAACAGCCCCAGCCCGCAAACCTGGATTGAAAACTGGGTGAAGCTGGAAGCCTCTGCAGTGGAGACAGCGCACTGCTGGAGGGCTTTGTTTCAAGGTGCATACTAGCACAATATCCCTTTACCTTGCAGGGAGAGTTATTTTTTTCCCCAACGTTCACAATGAGGCGGTTTTCAGGTGTTTTAGCGCCAGAAATAGCCTCTAAATAATGCCTAAAAAATGCCTCCCATTCATTTCAGTGTGACTTTTCACACTGGGGTGGTGCGCTTGCGGGACGTTCTAAAAAAGTCTTCAAGCAGCATCTTTGGGGCAGTTTGGGAGCGCTGTATACAGCGCTCCCAAAATGCCCTGCCCATTGAAATGAATGGGCAGCACTTCCAAAGCGATTCGGAAGCGCTGCAACACAGAGGCTTTTAATCCCTTGCTTGGTCGCTAGCGGAGGTTGAAGGTGTCCCATTAGCGGCCTAAAGTGCCACTGAAACGAGCTGTGCTTTAGCGCTAACGTTTGTCGAGCCTAGCGTGAAAGTAGCCTAAAACAAGTAAATATGATTTACTTTCCCATCTATTTACTAATGCTAGCAGCATAATGTTAATAAAAGAGCAAAGTTCCACTTCAGCCCCGTTTCACACTGCCGCGACTTGTCATGCAACTTGAGAGTTCAAAGTCGCATGACAAATCGTGCTCCATTAATTGCAATGCAACCTTTCTAATCGGTGCAACTCAAATTGCTCCGACTTTTAGTGCGACTTCAATACGACTTGCATTGACTTCTGTTAAAGAAGTCATATGCAAGCCGCGATGAAGTCGCGCAGGGATGTCGGATGTGAAGTTGTGGCAGTGTGAACCCAGGCTAAAGGTCAAATTTTGTCACAGAATTGTGACAGAATTGTCTCAAAGATGAGACAGAAAATTTACACGTGCAACATAATCAACAATTTACTCCTATTAGTCTTATTTACTGTACTTCCACTTTCCTTATCACCAATGGCGGCATGAGTTTGTTGCAACATTAGTACCATACAGTGAAAGTGATCCAAAAAAAAACGACATGAATTTTCTCACGTCAGACCTAATAAATAAAATGTCACAAGGTTTTCATTATTTTGCACAATGCTTGAACTACATACACAAATTCCTCACTGAATGGCCCCCAATGTTTGATTGCACTGCTTATTGTACATCCTTTTCTGTATTATACATTTTGAAACTCAATAAAAATTTATGCTGAAAAAAAAAAAATCTTATTTATTTAAAGCAGCTGCAGTAAGGGGGGCTATACATAAAAATGGGGCACTTAGTGATTGCTCGTTGGTAATTGTAGCAGCTTGGCCGAGCTACTAAAAATCCTCTGTATAGCTTTAATACATATCAAATCCTATATAAATACAAATTTCTAATAAAAGTGTACCATCTCCAAATGACACATTAATCAACAAGAGGTTAAATAAATCAGCCAGTCTTTGAAATAGCCCTCATGCAGGTTGGACACCAGAACCACTGATTACTGCACCTGCTCAGAGAGGAGCAGCCTTAAAACCTGGCCTCATCATGAGAAGGGGTGCAATGATTTCAGGAAGAGAATAGGTTTGTCAATACAGCAGAACTTGATTTAAACAGCCCCTTCTGCCGGATATTAGAGAGAACAAAACATGTTACTCACCAATGAATACAATTATACTGATTCTCAACAAATCTGATGGTAATCTAAGCAGCAGATGAAGGTTGCCAGCCATGTAGCAGAACTGATCGAAGTATTGGGAGGGATTTTTCTATTATTTTCAGCTGTAATAGCAGATCTATAATGCTTATATCTGTGTGTTTCTGTGTGGGAGAGATCTCCTCTGTGAGCTCATGTATGATGTCTCCTGTTCCCACCAACAGTGTCCGCTTCGCCATGGCCTCTGAGGTGCTGGTAGGATCTGAGGAACCCCAGGAATCGGCCCACAGGGAAAGCATGGAGACAGATGTGCGCAAACTCCATGCAGAGAAGGTAATGGGTACTTGGGCAAAAAGTAGCGGGATCTGGCTGTATAAACCTTTTATGTAACTATGTGTAAATGTTTGTGTAATTAAGTCCCTTCCAGGACCATTTTTCTACTGAACTGGTATATTATATATATTTTTTTTTTTTTCTCCCCTGTTATAAAAATTTCTTCTTGAAAAAGGTGCTTTATGTGAAAAGTATAACTAAAGGCAACACCTGTCAGGTGTGACTGTATCTGTCTGTCCGTGTCCCTGTTAGGCCCCTTTCACACTGTTTCCCCATGTGGGTTACCTGTGCTTTGACACAGACTTCTATTAGATTGGAAGGTTTTGGTGTTCTCTGAAAACACAATAAAAGTTCTGCATCCAGGCCTGCTGCTGATTTAGAAATGGTGAATTCTGACACGGGTGATTACAACTTTCAGGAATAGGCCAGCTTGATTTTTCATAAGAGCTGAAAAAAGTGTGTGTGTGTGTGTGTGTGTGTGTGTTTTTTTTTTTTTTTTTTTTTTTTTTTTTTTTTGTGTCTCTTATGAAGATGTATCAAACATCTTCCTAAGAGACTCCTGATTAAGGATGAGCTTCGGTGTGTTCGCATGCTGCATGTGCAGAGCCCGCCAGGAAGTCGGCACGGCGCAGCGCTAATCGCAGGCAGTGAGACATTTCCCCATCTCTGCAGCCGCACGCACATCGGGAAATGTCTCACTGCTTGTGATTAGCGCTGTGCCATGCCGACTTCCTGGCGGGCTCTGCACGTGCAGCATTCGAACACGCTGGAGCTCATCCTTACTCCTGATGCTTGTAAGCCTCAAGTTTATCAGAAGGCATACATTTTTGTGATCTATCTACCAGGGTAGAGATAACCAGAGTAGTGCAAGATGTTTTTAAAGGCAAATTCTTTTAATTGTTTAGTGCTACCTCTGCAAGGGCTGCTGCTTTGTGTCCCAGTTTCTTTTTTTTCTCACCAGTGCAATGACCGCCAATCACACAAAAGCGTTCAGTGCTCTGGCTCAATGAATAGTCTAGGGGTTTGGTGTGTGGGTGTGGTGGTTTTTGTTTTTTTTTTTTTATTTTTTTTTTTTTTTTTTTTATAGTAGACCTGTGCGTTTTTGAATAGAAATTCGGACAAATTATATGTTCAGAAATTTGGATGTATCTGAATTACAATAGCGACAAATTTAAACACATCCGAAATAACAAAACAAAATTCAAATGGTTTTGTTATCAAATTTGAATAGAAAATGACCATCTTCTGAAATTCAAATTTCAAATAGAATAAATATAGAATTAAAAAATAGAATGAATAAAATATAACCGTTTCCCAAAATTCAAACAGAATAGATTAGAAATGACTAGAATAGAAAATAGGAAAAAAACAGTATAAAACCATCTTTCGGAACCCAAATTTCAAATAGAAAAACATTGAATAATCAGAATAGAAACAATATAACCGATTTCCGAATAGAATATAACCATCTTACAAAATTTGAATTTTAAATGCGAATTAACCGCTTGCCGACCAGCCGCCGCAGATATACTGTGGCAACATGGCTGCGCGAATCGCCGGCATGTTACGTCGGTAACAGACGGCCACTAGGGGGCGCGTGCGTGCCACCGGAGGCACGCGCGCACCCCCTGCTTGCCCACGGAGCCAATGCGAGTGCCCGGCGGTCGCAATCACCGACTGGCTCCCGCCATCGCTTGGGGCGCACGGAGAACTGGGATCTGTGTGTGTAAACACAGTTTCAAGTTCTGAGGGGAGAACAGACAGATCATCTGTTCATACAGAGTATGAACAGCGATCTGTTATCTGTCATGGACAGCACTGAAGCACCATAGACAGAAAGGCCTAATCAATAATGCACCAAGGGGTAACTGCAACAGTCACCCAGGTTCTGCTAACATGTCTGTACTCTCAAGTCCTTAAAGTGGAGTTCCACCCACTTTTACAATTCTTCAGCATCCCTCACTAAACTGTGCACTGTAAACGAATTGGATATTTTAAAAAAAAAATTCTCAGCACCTACTGTATTCATTTTTCACTTCCTCCTCCCTGGCCGCGGCCCATCGCATCATTTCCTGTTTGCAATGCCTTCTGGGAAGGGGCGGCAACTTCCTCTGACACTGCCGTTGCTATGCAAACCTGACCTGAAACCTAATTACACTGCTTGTGCTGCACTGAGCATGTGTGAGATCTGCAAGGATGAGATGCAGGAAGAAATAGTCTGGCTTCAGATGCCCACACTTAAGATGGCCACGTCCTGCTGTAAGTTTATAAAACAGCAAACTAATGCTATAAACTAACAAAACGGACCTTCTTTCACAGACTAATTTTCCTAGAATGCATTAAGCTTGTGTATTATAGGGGTATTTTTATTTAAAAAGTATAATTTCGGCCGGAACACCACTTTAAGTAGCTGAATGCCTTCCTCCTGCATGAGGCTGACATTTGCAAAGTGGCCTCTCCAGACTTATCCCTGGGTGAAACTCCCCCCTTTTCGTCTCAGTCAGATCTATTTATGTGGCTAACGCACAGGGACCCTGTTGAGTTTCTTGGCAGGTGTCAGCTAAGTTGCCTGGGAGGGCAATAGCCCTGCAGGCTGGGTGGCACTCCTGGAACAGGAACCTTGACTGTTCAGACCCCAGACTATTTATATTCTCTCCAGCTGCCTTTTAGGCATGCCTCCCCAGGGGTTGGCTGGGACCTCCATAGATATTCAGATTGCTCACTCAGCCTGCTCCACTCCTATATTCTGGAGCAGGGGTCGGAAAGCCATCAATCGTGATCGACCCTGGCGAACCGACAGGTGGCTCGTGAACACGGATCTGCCTCCAACCAGCCTCTACTGCTCTCGTTCACTGCAGAGTTGAGCGTGGGAGGCAGCAAAGTGTTGGATGGAGGGCAGGGTCGGGAGCTGCCTCAGTGATTGGTTGCCAAGTGTTCTTGGCAACCAATCGTCAGCTTGTTATGAAATGTTAACTCCAGCAACTCCCGCTTCGCTTTACACCAAGCACTATGCTGTCTCCGGATCTCTGCTCTGCTGTACCTACACTGTCAGGTAGGAAGTGCTACCCACACAGCGCTGTTTGTATGGTTGGGGAGGTGGTGATGTGATTGGGGCAGAGGACGCTACTGTGGGGAAGAGGGGGGGGGGTGTGATGTGATTGGGGGCAGGGGACACTACTATAGGGAAGAGGGGGGGGGGGTGTGATGTGATTGGGGGCAGGGGACACTACTGTGGAGGATGATGTGAAGGGGGGGGGGGGGCTAGAGGACACCAGGGATCTGCAGTCAGGTGTAGCAAAACCTCACCTGCCATGGACATTAAAAAAAAAAAATCGAGGGTTGTAGAAATTTGGGGGGGGGGGGTGTATGTAGCTGAAGTCCTACCCCACCACTTGTCAAAATTTGGGGCTCCTACGACCTGGGGCTCCTTGCGCAGCCTGTCAAAAGCTACATACAGAGCGGCCACTTTAAATACAAGCTAGCACACACTGCAGCAGACTGAGAGGTTGAGCTCAGTGTCTCTCGTCACTTCTTGTGAGAAGCACTGAGCTCAATGGACAGCTTGGAGTCTTGGACCAATGGTAAAGTACCATTGGCCCAAGCTGTCCAATAAAAAATGCTGCAGTGGAGGCACGCCTCACTGCAGTGTCATAGAAGGCGGCATGTGTCTGTCTAAATGATACGCTGAGTAAATGGATACCTAACATGTCATGCTTTAAAATTGCGCACACTTGTGGGATGGCGCCAAACTTCAGTAATTAAAAATCTCCAAAGGCGACTCTAAATATTTACATATTTAGAGTTAGAGGAGGTCTAGTGCTAGAATTATTGCTCTCCCTCTAAGGTTCGTGGCGTATGTAACCTGTGTGTATCTGGCTCTGATACTAGCCAGTACCTCACCAGCCACTGACCTCACTGCACGTCCCTGGAGGACACTACTGTGGAGGGTGATGTGAAGGGGGGCAGAGGACACTACTGTGGAGGGTGATTAGGAGGATGTTGCATCTGTATGTACATACCTGTGTGTAAGGGGGGGGGGGGGGTTTCCCCATGGGTTTTTGGCCTGGTCACAGGTTCTCTTATTTGGCCCTGTCACACAGGAAAATGACTTCTGTCTCATGCAGGGCCATATTTTACTGGCATGGGAATGCACAGGTGTTGCATGCATAGTTGCTCTCTAAAGCAGGTTTATACAAAGTACTTTATAGGCAGCTTGAAATTGTTTAGAATGGTTTGCAATGTGCAATTAGGGGACAGCCTTTTTTTCCCCTAATCGTCTTTCAGGACAGCCACCTGAGAGCTTGGCTCCTCCCTTCTGTTGGAAACACCTGCGCTAGCTTCTATAAATTTTCTCCTCCCCTGCTGGCTCCTCAGTTATTTGTGTTTCCTCCAGAGGGGAGACACCATAGGAACCAGCCAGGAGAGCCAGAGGAGGCTCAGGCAACATGTCCTGAAAGAGGAGTGGGGACTCCTAGGACAGACCAGAGAATTTGGTGTACAGACCACAGCGGTTTACACTAACCTGGTCAGAAAAAAACTTTTCTTCTTATTTGCCACCCCCGCATCCCTGAGCGCAGGTTGAGGTCGGGAGGGCGGCCTTTTCATCGCTGAGAGCAGTGAAGCAGGGCGCAGCTCCTGCAGTCTCATACCCCCAGCAGCATGTGGAAGACAAACATGCCGGGTACTGGGACTGCGCGGCCTGTGGCGGGTGACGTCATATCCGGCCAAAAGGGGCGTGCACTTCTGGGTTTGCGGCTTCCGGTTCCGGCCGCGAACACTGAAAAGGAGCCAGGCATGGGCTGGAGAGGAGCCATATAAGCTGTAGAGACAGCAGAGGCTCCGGGGGCGACACGAAGATGACGGATGCAGAGGACCTAGACCGCACTGCTCCAGCAGAGACCAGCTCCAGCCATGTGAATGTAAGGGGAACCTAAGGTGGAGCTCCCCTGGCCTGAACCACCACCCCCCCCCCCCCCCCCTCCTATCATTAGGGCAAAGGGAGGGGGGGAGTAGGTTAAAGACCCTCATGTGTCAGAGGGTGGATTCATAGGGCCCCTGGTAAAGCAAGCCCGAATGAAAGTGTTGCACTCCTGCAAATGTGCGGGGGAAGGGTACTGTGTATTAATGGTTATGGGGTTTTGTCTTGTGTCTTTTCAGAAAACAGAAAAAACCAGGGCCCCTCATGTTTCAAAAAAGAGGTGCCCTTCCTGTAAAGTTACCCTTAGAGATACCTGGGAAAAGACATTATGCAAAGAGTGTATTAGTAAACTAGTACAAGAACATTCTTCAAAGCAGGGTGAGCTAGCGGCATCGGTTAAGGAATTGTCCAATACTTTCGAATCCTTCAAAACCTTTTTTAAAGGGTTCCAAATGCCACAGCTTCAGACTGCTCCTCCGACAACAACATTACCAAAAACACAGGCAATACCCTCCATGAGTGCAGGCTCTTCAGTAGCCCCTAGAGAGGAGGTGGAAGAGGAGCCTGACAGTGCAACATCTGGCTCCCAAGAGTCTGAGGGGGAAGCCCTGGATGGGGATTCCAGGAAGCCATCCCGATACAAGCTCTCATTAGATGAGGTAGATCATCTTTTAGGGGCCATTTATACCACACTAGGTATATCAACAGGGAAGAAGACATTGTCACTACATGATCAAATGTATGAGGGCCTAGGGCAACAGAAAAAAGAATTTTCCTGTTCATGAGGTCCTTATAGAGGCTATTAAAAAAGAGTGGCCGGAACCTTCTCAGAAGATCCAGCATCAGTATGGAACAAGATTCCAAAACTAGATGCGGCCTTCTCGCAGGTGTCAAGGCACATGGACTTGGCCTTTGAGGACATGGGGGTTTTATCCAAGCCAATGGATAAAAGGATGGACCCCCTGTTAAAGTCATGGGACTCAACCGTGGGTAGCCTGAAGCCAGCTATGGCGGTCACGGTGGTAGCTAGGAATGTAGAGTTCTGGTTAAACCAATTACAGGCTCACATTGAGGAAGGTACTGCGAAGGAGCAGATCCTAAATTCATTTCCCACGCTGCTGCGAGGTCTTGCGTATATCCCAGACGCATCCGCAGAATTGGTTCAAATGGCAGCCAGGTCCTCCGCACTAGCCAATTCCACTAGAAGGGCATTATGGCTTAAGACATGGCAGGGTGACTGCGCGTCCAAAGCCAAGCTCTGCGGAATTCCTTTTACAGGGGATCTGCTATTCGGACCAGGGTTAGAGAAGGTGCTGGACCGAACGGCAGATAAGAAGGCGTTTCCATTGAAACGTAAGGCAAATTGGAAACAGCCACAACAAAATAAGAGGGAATACAAGATCCCGATTTACAGCTCCCAAAATGGAAACCTTGGGTTCAGAGAGGGAAAGGCAAAGGAGGGGCGATTTTTCGTCCTCCTGAGCAAACCCAAAAGAAATGAAAGAATAGTCGCAGTGGGGGGGAAGACTGGGGGCCTTCCTCCCGCAATGGGAAGAGATATCTTCCAACAAATTTATTCTGAGAACAATAAAGGAAGGATATCGAGTTCTCAAGAGCACCCCCAAACAGATTATACATCACCAAACTCCCAAAAAGCAAGGAGAAGGCCAGAGGATTAATGAGATCCTTAGAGGAACTCCAGCAACAAAACCTGATCATCAAAGTACCAAAGGGAGAAGAGGGCAAGGTTTCTACTCCAACATATTCGGAGTGCAGAAAACTTCAGGGAAGGTAAGACCCATCGTCAACCTCAAGCCTCTAAATATATCTATAACCTACAAAGGGTTCAGAATGGAGTCCATATATTCAGTAAGGGCTCTACTGCCCCCAAACTGTTATATGGTCTCCCTAGACCTAAAGGACGCGTACCTCCACATCCCGATACAGCAGGAGTGTCAAAAATTTCTAAGGTTTGTGATGGAGACGGAAATGGGAACCAGGCACCTTCAATTTCAGGCTCTACCCTTCGGCCTCTCCTCATCGCCCAGAATTTTTACCAAGATTCTGGCCGAAGCTCTGGCACCATTATGAGTCAAAGGCATATCTATCATTGCTTACTTGGACGACCTTCTCCTGTTTGCAGAGTCGCCCCGGAAGTTGCTAGAAAACCTCAGCTACACACAGATTTTCTTAAAGTCTAGGTTGGCTGGTAAATTTGGAAAAATCCAATTTACAACCCAGTCAGCAAATGATATACTTGGGGTATGTCATACATTCAGCGCAACAAAGACTGTTTCTGCCCAAAGAAAAAATGGGGAAGATTCAGAAGGCAGTAAGCTTATTACAAACCAATATACCGTGTGCCATAAGGCAGATAATGTCAACACTGGGACTGCTAACATCTGCAATTCCAGTGGGCAGGCCTGCATTTCTGGCCACTGCAGGTGTTCCTGTTAAAAATGTGGGACCACAAGCAGGAGTCCTTTAGACACCAAGGTTCTTTTATCAGCAAGGGTGAAAGGAACCTTATGGTGGTGGAGGACAATAGAGAACATGAACAAGGGACTGCTGTGGAACCTACCCATTTCCCGAATCCTAACCAGACGCAAGCGGCGTAGGGTGGGGAGCGCATTTAAGCTCTCAGATAACACAAGGGACTGGGGGGGGGGGGGGGGCTTGGGAGAAGAGAGGAGATCATCCAACTGGAAGGAATTGAGAGCAGTATGGTATGCACTTCATACCTTCCAGACAGAGTTGAAAGGTCAGCATTTACAGGTCAGGTCCGACAATGTGTCAGTGATCGCCTATATAAACAAACGGGGAGGAACAAGAAGCGGAACCCTGTGGACCTTAGCAGAGGAGATCTTGAAGTGGGGCGAAGAAAACCTACTCTTTGTCAGCAATCCATTTTGAAGGGGGATTTAAACAGGGTGGCAGATTTCCTCAGCAGGAAAAGAGTGCGAGAAGGCGATTGGGCGCTGAAGCAGGAGGTATTTGAGCAGATTGCTCACAAGTGGGGAACACCTCAGGTGGACTTGTTTGCCTCAAAGGAAAACAGGAAAGTCAGAGCGTTCTTCTCCCTGGAAAGAGGACTGGGCGCTCGGGGTAGATGTGCTGGCACAAACATGGGCGTTCAACAAATGCTATGCCTTTCCCCCACCAATACTACTACCAGCAGTAATAAGAAAATTACGTACGGTGAATACAACACTAATTCTCATAGCGCCCTATTGGCCCAGGAGACCGTGGTTCTCCTATGCTCAGAGAACTCGCGGTAGAACCCCCTGGTTTTTACCGATCCAGGAAGATCTACTCTTCCAGGGTCCAGTACACTGCCCCCAAGTGGAAAGATGGAACTTGGCCGCATGGTGTCTGAGGAGCAGTTGCTAGAAGCAAAAGGGTTCTCAGACCGTCTAATAGACACAATGCTGAAAAGCGGGAAGATTGAGACACGGAACATCTACCAAAAAGTATGGAGGTGTTTTAACAGATGGCGTATAGACAAAAAATTCAATACACAAGGCTCAGTGGCAGTCCTGGAGTTTCTACAGGACGGGATAGACAATGGACTAAGTCTTGGCACGCTTAAAAGTCAAGTGTCAGCACTTTCTGTTTACCTGGAGAAGAGATTAGCCTCTGATCCGTGGGTAATCGGACTCTTTAGATCACTGAGCAGATGCAGACTGATACAGGGTACAGTTTTTCCAAGGTGGCATCTGTCATTAGTGCTGCAAACTATGGCAGCACACCCCTTTGAACCATTGGATAATTGCAACCTGAAGATGCTGACGTTTAAAGCAGTTTTCTTGGTGGCAATTACTACAGCTAAAAGGGTCTGTGAGATAGAGGCCCTTTTTTTTTCAGATTTTTCCGGATCACATAATTTTTAGGATGGATCCGGCATTTCTCCCTAAAGTGGCCTTGAAACTCCAGAGGCCAGGAGATTGTGTTGCCATAGTTTTGCCCAAATGCTTCTAAGGAACAAGAAGTAAGGTTCCATAGTTTAGACGTAAGGACATGTGTCTTGCATTACTTAGAAGCAACCAAAGATATTAGGAAGACTGATTCCTTTATTTATTTTTGATTTCTGGAGTAAAGAAAGGGCACAAGGCCACAAGACGTACCATAGCCAGATGGCTAAGGGAAGCCATTGAACAGGCTTATAGGTTAGGAGGTATGCAGGTCCCAGAGGGTATCGGGGCACACTCCACCCGGGCAATGGCTGCGTCGCAAGCAGAGAGCTGGAGCAACGCCGGAACAGATTTGTAAAGCGGCAACTTGGTCCAGCTTTGCCACCTTTGTAAGACACTATAGAGTGGATCTTTGGGCGGCTAAAGATCAGACCTTTGGACGCAAGGTCTTACAAGCCGTGGTCCCGCCCCAGGGGTAAGTGCTCATTTATCCTCTCAGGTGGCTGTCCTGAAAGACGATTAGGGGAAAAACAAAGTTACTTACTGGTAACGTTCTTTCCTGGAGTCTTTCATGACAGCCGGGTACCCACCCAATTGTGTATCAAGACATAGAGATTTCCTTACAGGAAGTGTGATATAATGAATTGTATTTATCATATGTTCTTGTGTCTCCCCAGTGGACTGGAGGTGCTCTTTAAAGAACTGAGGAGCCAGCAGGGGAGGAAGAAATTTATAGAAGCTTGCGCAGGTGTTTCCAACAGAAGGGAGGAGCCAAGCTCTCGGGTGGCTGTCCTGAAAGACTCCGAGAAAGAATGTTACCAGTAAGTAACTTCGTTTTTTATTTGTGTATTACATACAATGTACCAAGCCTTGTTTTACAAAGCTTTAAGTAAGCCATAAGAGGCTATTGCGCTGTGCCTGCAAGGTTCATTTTGTTTGTGTGTGTGTGTGTGTGTGTGTGTGTGTGTGTGTGTGTGTGTCCATAAATTTTATGAACCAGTCAAATTTTTAAAGCAGATAGACAAATCTAAGCTACTTCTTTGGAAGAGGGAGGTTGATGGGGAACATGTATGTATTCAACAGGTCCTATGTTTCTGAAAACTGGCCTGACTCTGGCTCAGGAACCACAGAGGCCGCAGTAAATTGTACAATACATTTTCTCCACCCTTATGTATATGGACCTACAAATGCACATATGTAGGGTAACCTACCAATGCATCGGCCTGACTGTGCCATCCGCTAGCAGTGTATGTACTGTTAGCGGGCGGCAAGGGGTTAAGGATGCATGTGTTTTAGAAGTGGCAGAAATCATACCTGATTACCTAATACTTCAGGGATGGGCAATTTTTTTCTCTAGCCACATGAGAAACTGGGACTGTTAAAGAGGGCTAAACTTGGTTCTGCTCGGTAATTTAGGACCTGGGAACCTGTTTAAGTGTGTAAACAACATAAAGAAAACTAACACCTAATAAGAATAATGGGTACAACTACTTATGAAATGTTCTTTTTAGGCAGTCAGAGCAGTAAAAATGGGGAAGTTTTACCAACACTCCAACCCCTTCCTCAGCCGCTCGAATAACTGTAAAATAACAGCTGGATGGGGCTGTTAACATGCTGATGCCATGATGCTTTGCTTCCAGACCGTGGCATTTTTAACTTTGGGTGCAGAGTTTGAGAAATGGCACTGCTTGTCAAACTTGCCTATTGCGTTCAGTGAGGATCCTTTCATACTCTGCGGGCCTGCTGACAGTGGAGGCATTGTGGGCTTGATGTGGCCACAATTTGCCCAGGTTTATAAAACCTGGTCTATAAAACCAATACTGATAATTCTAATGCCAATATTATCATGAAAAGGTACAAACCTGTGGCACCAAATTTGCCATTAAATGCTCGGTTCCATAGTGGTATGCACTTAAATGTGCTCCTACTTCTGGGCCTAAACTGCTGCTTCAAATGCTTTCAGTGACTCAAGTAGAGTATTTGTGCTACCAGACCACTCCTAATGGTGTAATGTTATACAATCCACTATATTAACTGATTTAGAACTTTCTCATACATGCAAGAAAAAATGTGCAGTGTGGAGTTTTTTTATCATTCATTCGAAAAGTACTTAAGTAATTTTATTCCATTCCAAACAGCAAGCCATTGATGACACCAGGAAAAGTGACCTTCCAGCACTGTGCATTACCCCTCCTCCTGAACTGCTGGGAGATGTTTTGAAGGAACACTATGACTACCTACCAAACCAGTCCTCCATAAACAAGATGAAGAGACACTCATCAGGACACTACCTGTGTATAGAGAATTTTCAGGATATTCTGGAAAGGAGACAGGCAGCCAATGCCAAGGAAAGGGAGCGGGTGAGCAGTTCTCTTCAACCACCCTGGATGAATGAGTATATCTTGTGTGACCACAAATGCCCCTCTAGACAATGCTCTGTAAAAGTGCCAGCCAGAAGTTTAAATTTGTTGGGGTGTGTGTGGGTTTTTTTTTTTTTTTTTCCCCCAGTTGACTTTCTTCCTTTCTTCCTTCCCTAGTTTAGTTAAATGTTTTAAACCTTCCTACACCCAACCACCACCACTGTAACCTGGTTCTACAGGATTTACTAGAGCTGAGGGAGTGCCTACTAAGCCCACCTTTTCATTCTTCTTCCTATACTCGTAGAAGCTGTACTATAGCTTCTATGAACAAAATGCAATCTTTTGAATGGCAAGTGAATGAAAGATCTGCCTCCATTCTTTTTTTTTTTTTTTTTTTTTTTTTTTTTTTTCCCCACTTTTGAAAGCTTTAGTGCAGCCTCTATGAACAGAGGGGCAGAAATTGTGGGCATAGTCGGCACTCTTGATGAGTGCATATGACAGCTCCCTCGGCTCAATTAACCCCTGTCATACAGGTGGGAGTACTGAGGAGAATCGGTGGGTGGAATATTTTAATTAACCACTTACCCACTGGGCACTTAAACCCCCTTCCCAATTGGACCAATTTTCAGCTTTTGGTGCTCTCACGTTTTGAATGACAATTACTCAGTCATGCAACAATGTACCCATATGAAACTTTTGTCCTTCTTCTTTTTTTTTTTTTTTTTTTTTTTTTTTACACAAATAGAGCTTTCTTTTGGTGGTATTTAATCACCGCTGGGATTTTTATTTCTTGCGCTATAAAAAGACTGAAAATTCTTCTAAACTGCATTTTTCTATGTTTGTTACAAAATTTTGCAAATTAGTAATTTTTCTTCATCAATTTTGGCCAAAATTTATACTGCTACATATCTTTGGTAAAAATAACCCAAATTGTTATATAATATTTGGTCTTTGTGAAAGTTAGAGTCCACGCTATGGTGCCAATCTCTGAAAATTGATCACACCTGAAGTACTGATGGCCTATCATTTCTTGAGACCCTAACAAGCCAGGAAAGTACTTACCCCTTTTTGGAAAGTAGACATTCCAAGGTATTTAGTAAGAGGCATGGTGAGGGTGTTTTTTTTTTTTTTTTTTTTTATTCTCTTGGTAGCCATTGAAGAAAATTGGTCCCTTCCCCTAAAGTGATCATAGTGGTGGTATCTCCTTAATCACTTAAAGAGGAAGTAAACCCTGGTGGGTTTTACTTCCTCTTTATTTCCCTGCAAAAGTAAAGCATAATGGGCTACTGGGCATTGTATAGTAGCCCATTATGTGTCGCTTACCTGAAACCGAAGCCCGCGATGTCTCCGTTGTCTCCACTAGCAGGGAGCGTCCATCTTTGCCCCTCTTCCTTCCAAGGCCGCAAACTCAGGCTCTGTGACTGGCCAGAGTGGCGTGACGTCACTCCCGCGCATGCTGCCAGTCACTGGATGACCCCTATTCTAAGTGCGCATGCCCCCTATTCTAAGTGTGCATGCCCCGTAGTCATCGGCGCTCGGGTCTTTTGTAAATATCTCCTAAACCGTGGAGGTTTAGGAGATATTTCAAGCACCTAGAGGTAAGCCTTAATATAGGCTTACCTGTAGGTAAAAGTGGTTGTACAGGGTGTACAACCCTTTTTAACCACTTGAGCCCCAGACCATTATGCTGCCTAAGGACCAGAGGTCTTTTTCCAATTTGGCACTGCGTCGCTTTAACTGCTAATTGCGCGGTCATGCAATGCTGTACCCAAACGAAATTTGCGTCCTTTTCTTCCCACAAATAGAGCTTTCTTTTGATGGTATTTGATCACCTCTGCGGTTTTTATTTTTTGCGCTATAAATGGAAAAAGACCGAAAATTTTGAAAAATGATATTTTCTACTTTTTGTTATAAAAAAAATCCAATAAACTCAATTTTAGTCATACATTTAGGCCAAAATGTATTCGGCCACATGTTTTTGGTAAAAAAAATGTCAATAAGCGTATATTTATTGGTTTGCGCAAAAGTTATAGCGTCTACAAACTAGGGTACATTTTCTGTAATTTACACAGCTTTTAGTTTATGACTGCCTATGTCATTTCTTGAGGTGCTAAAATGGCAGGGCAGTACAAAACCCCCCCAAATGACCCCATTTTGGAAAGTAGACACCCCAAGGAAATTGCTGAGAGGCATGTTGAACCCATTGAATATTTATTTTTTTTGTCCCAAGTGATTGAATAATGACAAAAAAAAAAAATATTTACAAAAAGTTGTCACTAAATGATATATTGCTCACACAGGCCATGGGCATATGTGGAATTGCACCCCAAAATACATTTAGCTACTTCTCCTGAGTACGGGGATACCACATGTGTGGGACTTTTTGGGAGCCTAGCCGTGTACGGGACCCCGAAAACCAATCACCGCCTTCAGGATTTCTAAGGGTGAAAATTTTTGATTTCACTCTTCACTGCCTATCACAGTTTCGGAGGCCATGGAATGCCCAGGTGGCACAAAACCCCCCCAAATGACCCCATTTTGGAAAGTAGACACCCCAAGCTATTTGCTGAGAGGCATGGTGAGTATTTTGCAGCTCTCATTTGTTTTTGAAAATGAAGAAAGACAAGAAAAAACTTTTTTTTTTTTTTTTCAATTTTCAAAACTTTGTGACAAAAAGTGAGGTCTGCAAAATACTCACTATACCTCTCATCAAATAGCTTGGGGTGTCTACTTTCCAAAATGGGGTCATTTGGGGGGGGTTTGTGCCACCTGGGCATTCCATGGTCTCCGAAACTGTGATAAGCAGTCAAGAGAGAAATCAAAAATTCACGCCCTTAGAAAGCCTGAAGGCGGTGCTTGGTTTTCGGGGTTCCGTACGCGGCTAGGCTCCCAAAAAGTCTCACACATGTGGTATCCCCGTATTCAGGAGAAGCAGCAGAATGTATTTTGGGGTGTAATTTCACATATTCCCATGGCATGTTTGAGCAATATATCATTTAGTGACAATTTTGTGCAAAAAAAAAAATTGTCTCTTTCCCGCAACTTGTGTCGCAATATAAAATATTCCATGGACTCGACATGCCTCTCAGCAAATAGCTTGGGGTGTCTACTTTCCAAAATGGGGTCATTTGGGGGGGTTTTAAACTGTCCTGGCATTTTATGCACAACATTTAGAAGCTTATGGCACACATCACCCACTCTTCTAACCACTTGAAGACAAAGCCCTTTCTGACACTTATTGTTTACATGAAAAAGTTTTTTTCCCTTTCCGTCATTTCAGGACAGCCACAATAGAGAGAGATAGTCTCCTCCCCTTCCTCTGGAAACACTGCGCCAGCCCATAAAATCTCTCCTCCCCTGCCAGACCTCAGTTATTAGTGTTTCCTCCGGTGGGGAGACACTGTGCAGAGGAACCAGGCCGGGTGCAGTCAGGGAGATTGTGGCCTCTTTCTAAGAAAATCATCCCTAGGGAAGCAGGGGCTTCCAGGATGAAGAGTGGCGGTACATACCGCAGCTGAAAGCCACCCCTTCCTTGCCGAGCGCGGCATCAGGTCGTGGGGGACCCCTATCGCGTCCACAGGGCCGCAGCAGGGAGACAGTCCGCTCTCCCCTGTATCCATACAGGCCGCAAAATTTGGAACCAGCGGGCCGGACGACGGGTGACGTCATTTCCGGCGGGGGGGCGGACGCTTTCCCTTTGAACCGCGACTTCCGGTTCCGGGTCGCGGGGCTGATAGGGGGCCGGGCTCAGGCTGGAGTGAGTCGCTTCACATGTACTCAGTGTGAGACTCTACACAGGCAACCACCTGCAGTCATGTCTGAGGCAGATGCTGCAGCTCATTCGGACGCTGTCTCCAGCCTTCCAAAGGTAAGAGTTCCCTGGGGAGGGGTCCTCTCTATCTAAGGTTTGCTCTCCCTCCTGTATGGTTCCTTACTTAGAGGGAGGGCAGTCCCCCTGGGTGGTCAGGGGGTGGGGGGGTGAGCGCAGTTCCCTTAAAGTGGATCTGGTACTCCCCCAGGGTTGTTTCCACTTAAACTTGCTGGAAGTAATATGGTTTTTTTTTGTATGTATTTTCAGAAATCTACAGAAAAAACAAAGTCCACTCATGTCTCTAAAAGGAAGTGTGCCTCTTGTAGAGACAGTTTAGGGGAAGCATGGACTAAAGTTCTATGTAAGGAATGTATAGACTCCCTGGTTAAGGAAAGGGAATCTGAACAACAGTCTGGGTTGGCAGCTTCTGTGAAAGAGCTGTCATCCACCTTTTCATCTTTTAAAACCTTTTTTGAGACGTTCAAGCTTCCCTCTAAACCCATTCAGCAGGACACAACCCCGCCTCATGCTCAGGGCTCTGCACCTGCCAGATCTACCAATTTAGTTATGGCAGAGGAGATGGCAGGCCCTTCCGGGGTGGAGCAGAGGCAACCGGACAGTGGCACGTCTGATTCCCATGAGGAATCAGAAGGGGAGGACCAGGACGGGGAGTCCAGGAAAATCTCCAGGTATAAATTGTCCCTGGATGAGGTGGAAGATCTCTTGGGGGCAATATATACAACCCTCGGGATACACGAGGATAAAAAACCCCTATCTCTCCATGACCTTATGTATAAGGGCTTGGGAGATCAAAAAAGGAAAGTTTTTCCAGTACATGAAGTGCTGGTGGAAACGATTAAAAAGGAGTGGCAGGATCCGGAGAGGAAACCCTTCTTTTCTAGCTCCCTTAAGAGAAGGTTTCCATTTTCAGAGGATCCAGCGTCCATTTGGAATAAAAATCCCAAGTTGGATGCCGCCTTCTCTCAGGTCTCTAGACACACAGACCTGGCATTTGAGGATATGGGGGCTTTGTCGGATGTCATGGACAAAAGGATAGACTCACTTCTAAAAAAGACGTGGGACTCAACTGTGGGTAACCTAAAGCCAGAAATGGCTGTTACGGTCGTAGCCCGCAATTTAGAGCACTGGCTTTTCCAGATTCAGGAGCACATCGAAGCTGGCACAGCCAAGGAGACTATCCTAGCCTCGTTCCCCACGATTCTGCGAGGAATCGCATACATTGCAGACGCCTCAGCAGAGTCAGTCCGTATGTCGGCCAGATCAGCGGCGCTGGCGAATTCGGCCAGAAGAGCGCTCTGGCTGAAAACTTGGCCGGGGGACACCGCCTCCAAGGTCAAATTGTGCGGGATACCCCTGACAGGTGATCTACTCTTTGGCCCTGGTTTAGAGACGGTCTTAGACCGTACAGCGGACAAAAAGAAGTCCTTTCCGCCTAAGAGGAAAGCCCCAGCTCAGACGAGAAAGGGGTTTCGTCCGAAAAAAGGCAAGGAATCTCCCAAGCAAGGGAAGAAAACTTGGGGCCAAAGAGGCAAGGGCAGAGGAGGGGCGATTTTTCGCCCTCCTGAGAAGGCCCGTAAAGATCAGTGACTCTCTAGGGACGGTGGGAGGAAGACTGGGGGCCTTCCTTCCACAATGGGAGACCCTCTCACCCAATCGATTCATCCTGGGGGTCATAAGAAGGGGGTATCTCTTGGAATTCTCAAGACCACCCCCGCAAAGGTTCCTTGTTACGAAGCTTCCCAGCTGCACAGCAAGGTCCGAAGCTTTGGTGAACGCCCTGAAAGAACTAGAGATTCAGAACGTAGTTCACAGAGTACCAAGGGGGCAGGAAGGAGAGGGGTTCTATTCCCACGTATTTGTGGTGAAAAAGCCCTCGGGAAAGTTCAGATTGATTCTGAATTTAAAACCCTTAAACAGGTCAATTTGCTACAAAAAGTTCCGCATGGAGTCAATCTTTACGGTCAGGGCCCTGCTTCCACACAACTGTTATATGGTTTCTCTGGATCTCAGAGACGCATATTTACACGTCCCTATCGCAGAAACCTCCCAGAGGTTCCTCCGTTTAGCAGTAGACCTGCAGGGCACAATACTGCATCTGCAGTTTCAAGCGCTGCCCTTCGGGCTATCCTCCTCGCCCCGCATATTCACAAAGGTACTGGCAGAGGCGTTGGCCTTCCTGCGACTCCAGGGGGTATCAGTTATAGCCTATCTGGACGACCTGCTTCTTTTTGCAGTATCCCCAGAACAGTTGATCAGAGACCTCGATCTAACCAAGAGGGTTCTAACAGGTTTGGGGTGGCTGCTGAACTTAGAAAAGTCCAGTCTCATTCCCTCACAGCGCATTGTGTACCTGGGGTACCTGTTGGACACTACGCTCTCGAGAGTTTTTCTTCCAAGGGAAAAAATTCGAAAACTGGACAGAGCAGTTCTCTCCCTCCAGTGCAACCATCTGGTGTCCAAGAGGTCCATAATGTCAACATTAGGCCTTCTAACTTCTACTCTTCCAGCAGTGCAGTGGGCAGGATTACATTTTCGCCCCCTACAATCATATGTACTAAGAGTATGGGACCACAGTCAGAGGGATCTAGACACCTTAGTACAGGTTCCCCATCAAATAAAGAGATCTCTTTGGTGGTGGAGGAAGGAAGTGAACTTGTCACAGGGACGTCTGTGGCTCATCCCAGCCCCACAGATCCTAACCACGGATGCAAGTGGCAAGGGCTGGGGGGCACATCTGGGATCCCTTCTAGCGCAGGGCACATGGAAGGGCGACGAGCTGCAGAGGTCCTCCAATTGGAAAGAACTGAAGGCAGTAGGCCTAGCCCTCAGATTCTTCAAAAAGGAACTCCAGGGCCACCATGTACAGGTACGGTCGGACAACTCATCCACCGTGGCCTATATAAACAAGCAGGGAGGCACCAGGAGCGGAAGTCTGCTGGCCCTAGCAGAAGACATTCTAAGCTGGGCCGAGTCCAACACTCTCTCACTCTCAGCGGTTTTTCTGAGAGGGGAGAGGAATATAATCGCAGATTTTCTCAGCCGGAGGAGTGTAAAGGAAGGAGATTGGGCCCTCAACCAGGAGGTTTTCAATCTCATATCCGAGAAATGGGGACCCCTGGATGTGGATCTTTTCGCTTCAAAAGACAACGCGAAAACCCCCTGTTTTTTCTCCCTAAACGCAGAGGAAGGAGCACTGGGAGTGGACGCATTATCTCAGAGTTGGCATTTCAGGACATGTTATGCCTTCCCTCCTCCGGTACTATTACCGGCGGTTCTGAGGAAGTTTCAGTTAGAGAGCACCTCTCTTATTCTGATAGCTCCACATTGGCCGAAAAGGGCATGGTTTTCAATCCTCAGTCAGTTAGCAGCGGAACCTCCCCTCTTCCTTCCACCTCGAAAGGATCTTCTGTCGCAGGGTCCAGTCCTCTGCCCACAGGTGCAGCAGTGGAAATTAGCGGCCTGGCTACTGAGGAGGGTATATTAAGATCCAAGGGATTTTCAGAGAGCTTGATCTCTACCCTCCTCAACAGTAGGAAAAAGGAGACCCGTAAGATTTACAAAAAGGTCTGGCTCCTTTTCAACAAATGGTGCATAGAAAACTCCTTCTCGGTGCAGAGTCCCGTAGCTGTGTTGGAATTTCTGCAGTGTGGAGCGGACAAGGGTTTATCTGTAGCTACCCTTAAAAGTCAGGTTTCAGCACTCAGTGCTTACCTGGAGAAGTCTCTGGCTACCAATCCATGGGTGGTCAGATTCTTTAAGGCACTGTCAAGACAGAGACCTACCAAGGGTCCTCCCTTTCCCGGGTGGGACCTATCTCTGGTTTTACAGAGCCTTACGGGAAGTCCCTTTGAGCCATTGGACAAGTGCCTGTTAAAGGAACTTACCCTAAAAACAGTATTTTTAGTTGCAGTAACAACTGCCAGGAGGGTCAGCGAAATTGAGGCGTTATCAATTAGACCTCCTTTTTGTGTTATTTTGCCAGACAGGATAGTCCTTAAGACTGATCCAGCTTTTTTGCCAAAGGTGGCGTCAAGCTTTCATAGAAGCCAGGAAATAGTCCTACCCTCGTTTTGTCCCAATCCTTCAGGTGAAAGGGAACTAAGATTTCATTTTTTAGATGTAAGGAGAAGTATCCTACAATACCTAGAGATGACTAAGACAATAAGGAAGTCTGATTCTCTATTTATTTTATTTTCTGGGGCCAGAAAGGGTCTCAGAGCGTCCCGACGCACGATTGCCAGGTGGCTTAGATTAGCTATTGGGCAGGCATATTCTTTAGCGGGGAAGGAGGTCCCTAAAGGCATAAAGGCACACTCCATCAGAGCAGTGGCAACTTCCCAGGCAGAGAAGGCTGGAGCAACGCCAGAGCAGATATGCAAGGCAGCAACATGGTCCAGCTACTCCACTTTTGTTAGACATTACAGAGTGGACCTGGTGGCGGCAGGTGAGCAGGCTTTTGGGCGAAAAGTTCTGCAAGCTGTAGTCCCACCCTAATTGGTAAGTGCTCGATTATCCTCTCTATTGTGGCTGTCCTGAAATGACGGAAAGGGAAAATTAAAGTTACGTACCGGTAACGTCTTTTCCTGTAGTCTTTCAGGACAGCCCTAGTTACCCACCCTAAGCTTGGGGGGGTCTTATTAAAGACCAGAACGCAATATGGTAATGATATTGATTGGTATGTTATTAATGTGTTCTTGTGTCTCCCCAGCGGCCGGAGGTACTCTTGAAAGAACTGAGGTCTGGCAGGGGAGGAGAGATTTTATGGGCTGGCGCAGTGTTTCCAGAGGAAGGGGAGGAGACTATCTCTCTCTATTGTGGCTGTCCTGAAAGACTACAGGAAAAGACGTTACCGGTACGTAACTTTAATTTTTTTTTGCAAGAAAATTACTTTGAACCCCCAAACATTATATATTTTTTTTAAAGCAAATGCCCTACAGATTAAAATGGTGGGTGTTTCATTTTTTTTTTTTTTCACACAGTATTTGCGCAGCGATTTTTCAAACGCATTTTTTGGGGAATAAACACACTTTTTTTTAAATTTTAATGCACTAAAACACACTATATTGCCCAAATGTTTGATGAAATAAAAAAGATGATCTTAGGCCGAGTACATGGATACCAAACATGACATGCTTTACAATTGCGCACAAACGTGCAGTGGCAACAAAATAAATACATTTTTAAAAAGCCTTTAAAAGCCTTTACAGGTTACCACTTTAGATTTACAGAGGAGGTCTACTGCAAAAATTACTGCCCTCGATCTAACCTTCGCGGTGATACCTCACATGCATGGTGCAATTTGCTGTTTACGTTTGACGACAGACCGCTGCTTGCGTTCGCCTTAGTGCGAGAGCAGGGGGCGACAGGGGTGCTTTTTTTTTTTTTTTTTTTTTTTTTTTATCTTATTTTTAAACTGTTCCTTTTTAATCATTTTTATTGTTATCTCGGGGAATGTAAATATCCCCTATGATAGCAATAGGTAGTGACAGGTACTCTTTTTTTTTTTTTTTTTTTTTTTTTTTGAAAAAATTGGGGTCTATTAGACCCTAGTTCTCTCCTCTGCCCTCAAAGCATCTGACCACACCAAGATCGGTGTGATAAAATGCTTCCCCAATTTCCCAATGGCGCTGTTTACATCCGGCGAAATCTAAGTCATAAAATGCTCGTAGCTTCCGGTTTCTTAGGCCATAGAGATGTTTGGAGCCACTCTGGTCTCTGATCAGCTCTATGGTCAGCTGGCTGAATCACCGGCTGCATTTTCAGGTTCCCTGTTGAGACAGGAGAGCCAGAGAAAAACACGGAAGACGGTGGGGGGGGGGGGGGGGGGGCATTCCCTCCCACGGCTTGTAAAAGCAGTCTAGAGGCTAATTAGCCGCTAGGATTGCTTTTACATGACAGCCGATCGCTGGCTGAAAAGAATGATACCAAGATGATACCTAAACCTGCAGGCATCATTCTGGTATAACCACTCAAAGTTGTGAATGGCGTACCTGAAGACAAAAAAATGGTTAACAATAAAGCACAGTAAACGGTAAAGTATAAAAAATTGCATACCTGAAAAGCAAACATGATAAAACATAATAACAATAAAACATTGCAGAATAGAATACAGTAAAAAAGAGCAGAACAATAGAGAGAAAAGAGAGAGAGAGAGAACAATAAAACGACAACTATTTATTTTTTTTATTTTATATATATATATATATATATATATATATATATATATATATATATATATATATATATATATATATATATATATATATATATATATATATATATATATATATATTTTTATTTTTATTTTTTTACACTTTTTTTGTAACTAACTTTTATAACTGTAACCGGTTCCAGGTTCGGGTCTCTCAAAATGCGATGGCATCTTGGGAGACCCTGTGAAAGTGTGCCTAGTCTGTGCAATGCTGTACCCTACGCTAATACTCAACTAGTGCATGGTAGCGTTCAAAACATTCTCCAATGCAAAGACCAGGATTGTCAGGACAGGAGGGACAATAATAGCGGGTGTCACGCCTATATCCGCGCTAGCTGCAGACACTATCTTTTTTTGGGGGCGTTCGCTGGGTAGGGGTACTCGGGAGGACATAAAGAAAATGCCTCTCATGCAGCCGACTGCATTTGGTTGGGGATGTGAATGGGGGAAGTACGGGCGCTGCAGAAGCGGTGTGTTCCCAATTAGGATTGGCGAATGCAGTAGGAAGGGCACTATGGGCACGACGGGCCTGTGTTTCTTTTTGGTGGCAGCGGGACACTACTTGTGCTTGCCACCTCACCAGCTTGAACTGCACTTATGGGACTCGCCACGTCACCAAGTGTTACTGCAGTGCTGGTTTGACTACGACCGGGGTGTACTAGGCCGCTGGCGCTTGCCAGTTCACCAAAACGCTACCAAAAAATCTGTTGGCGATCGCAGGGATCAGGCCTGACTCTGCGAACGCTGCAGTTATGCGTTTTAGTCTTTTGTAAGTGACAGTGATCGATCGATACTGCACTTGGGTGGGCTGGGCTGGGCCGGGCGGAGGGGCAAAACGCAGGTGCTAGCAGGTATCTGGGCTGATCCCGCTAACACTGCGTTTGTGAGAACCCTAAAATGCTGGGGATGCTAGTATAGATCTGATCGGATCAGATATTGATCCGTTCAGATACTATACCACTAAGGGTGGTGTACAGTGCGTGCGTGGGTGTTAGCGGTACTGGCGCTAACCTGACGCTGCCTGGGGCTGGTGCTTGCCAGTTCACCAAAATACTACCAAAAAAACTGTTAGCGATCGCAGGGATCAGGCCTGACTCTGCGAACGCTGCAGTTATGCATTTAGTGTTTTGTAAGTGTCAGTGATCGATCGATACTGCACTTGGGTGGGCTGGGCTGGGCGGAGGGGCAAAACGCAGGTGCTAGCAGGTATCTGGGCTGACTCCGCTAACACTGCGTTTTTGGGAACCCTAAACTGCTGGGGACGCTAGTATAGATCTGATCGGATCAGATATTGATGCGTTCAGATACTATACCACTAAGGGAGGTGTATGCTGCGTGCGTGGGTGTTAGCGGTACTGGCGCTAATCTGACGCTGCCTGGGGCGACGCATATCACCGCCGGGCGATCAGGGGGCTAAACCTTTATTCGGTAATAAACGGCGGGTGCCCTGACACTATAAAAAATAAACAAACTAACCAGCGTCAACCGTAACGGTTATACGGTGATCAGTGGTGAAAGGGTTAACTAGGGGGCAATCAAGGGGTTAAAACATTTATTCGGTAGTATATGGGGGTCCCTGACGCTATAAAACGCTGACGGCGAACCTAAATATTTATGTCCCTAACTAGCGTCACCAGCGACACTAATACAGCGATCAGAAAAATGATCGCTTAGTGACACTGGTGACGGGGTGATCAAGGGGTTAAAACTTTATTAGGGGGGTACCCTAGACCTAAAGGGGGGTAACAGTAACTGTCCCAACACTGTAACTGTCACAAACTGACACTATGCAGTAATCAGAAAAAAAAAAAAAAAAAAAACTGCTGGTGTCAGTTTGTGACGGGGGGGGGGGGGGGGGTTGATTGGGGGGGGATGGGGGGGGGATCGGGGTGTTTTGTGTGTGTGTGTGTGTGTGTGTGTGTGTGTGTTGGTGCACTCACATTGATGTCTTCTCTCCTCGGGCCGGAACGGAAATTACCGAGCCGAGGAGAGATGACATCATTTCCTTTGCTGCTGTTTAGCATACAGCAGCAAAGGAATGATTCGATTGGCCGGCGGCGATCGCGAGGGGGGGGCCACGAACGGATGGTCTCCCCCTCACCACCGATCGCCGCTGGACAAACGACGACCGCCTCGGGCACCGGGGGGGGTCCGATCGGACCCCCCACCCGCGGAAGGCAAATCACGTACCATGTACGTGATTTTGCCTGTCCGTGCCACTTTGCCGACGTACATCGGCGTGAGGCGGTCGTCAAGTGGTTAAGGACTGAGCCTCTTTCCAAGACTTGTTTACAAGTTAAAAACTGTCTGTGTGTGTGTGTGTGTGTGTGTGTGTGTGTGGTGTGTGGGTTTTTTTTTTTTTTTTTTTTTTTCCCCTAACATCCTAGAGCAGTGATGGCGAACCTTGGCACCCCAGATGTTTTGGAACTACATTTCCCATGATGCGCAACTACACTGCAGAGTGCATGAGCATCATGGGAAATGTAGTTCCAAGACATCTGGGGTGCCAAGGTTCACCATCACTGCCATAGAGAATAACACCGTATTTGCGCAGCGGTCTTACAAGGAAAAAATACACTTGTCTTATTTTTTTTTAATTAAAAAAAAAAAACGTAAAGTTGGCCCAATATTTTTTTTTCATATTGTGAAAGATAATGTTACGCCGAGTAAATTGATGCCCAACATGTCATGTTTCAAAATTGTGCCCGCTCATGGAACGGTGACAAACTTTTTTTACCTTTTTTTTAAAAATCTCCATAGGCGATGTTTAAATAAATTCTACAGGTTGCATGTTTCTAGTTAGAGGTCTAGGGCTAGAATTAGCTCGGCGGGAGGGGGCGCATTTAAAAAAAAAAATATCTCTCTATCTCTCTCTATCTCTCTCTCTCTCTATCTCTCTCTATCTCTCTATCTCTATCTCTATCTCTATCATCTCTATCTCTATCATCTCTATCTCTATCATCTCTATCTCTATCATCTCTATCTCTATCATCTCTATCTCTATCATCTCTATCTCTATCATCTCTATCTCTATCATCTCTATCATCTCTATCTCTATCTCTATCTCTATTATCTCTATCTCTATCTCTATCATCTCTATCTCTATCTCTATTATCTCTATCTCTATCATCTCTATCATCTCTATCATCTCTATCTCTATCATCTCTATCTCTATCATCTCTATCTCTATCATCTCTATCTCTATCATCTCTATCTCTATCATCTCTATCTCTATCATCTCTATCTCTATCATCTCTATCTCTATCATCTCTATCTCTATCATCTCTATCTCTATCATCTCTATCTCTATCATCTCTATCTCTATCATCTCTATCTCTATCATCTCTATCTCTATCTCGTCCCCTACTTACAAACGGAGGGAGACAACAGGAAGTGATAGGAAATCTACCCCCTAGGAAGGGAAATTCACTCCTGTAAGAGTTAATATGGGGAAAAAGGTGTCTCCACTGATGCTTTATCACCAAATCCTTATTTCCCTAATAACCCCAAATTTTCAAAATCCAACTGTCATTGGGACAGAAAGTGAGGTGAAAGCTTCTGAACAGGGGCACAGACAGTAAAACAAATGTTACAGGGGTGATAACCCTTCCCTAGGCTATCTAAAAAACTTAAATAGATTTTTTGGCTAGAGCTAGACTTAAAAAATGTACCTGTTTCGACTTACAAATAGATTCAACTTAAGAACAAATCTAAAGTCCCTATCTTGTTTGTAACCCGGGGACCCCCTGTACACAGTTATTTAAAAAAAAAATAATAATAATAATGGTGTCACTTTTATTCCAAATACAAGGAATGTAAAGATCCCTTGTAATAGAAAAAAAAAGCATGACAGGACCTCTTAAATATGAGGTCTGGGGTCAAAAAGACCTCAGATCTAATATTTACACTAAAATGCAATAAAAAAAAAAAAAATTGTCATTTAAAATTTTTTTTTTTTGTTTTTTTTCTCCTCTACGCACTGCAATTGTATGGAGATGGGTGGGGGCCATCTTCCCCTCGTCTCCATACCCGACGGCTGCAGAGGGCCCCGGAGAGCAGCGGGAGGGGGGCCCCCCTCTTCCGCCGCTGATTCAAAGTGATCTTGCGACCAATCTGCTGCAGAGACCACTACTATCGGAAACTGGACCGCCCGCTGAAGAAGAGGATACCGGGGTTATGGCAGCTAGCTGCTGTCATAACAATATTCCTCTTCAAAGGAAGGTCCGGAAGTGGTTAAAGTGCTGTTAACAATATGCAAATGTTACAAAAGTAGTATATCCCTCCTCCATCACTAACCACTACCCCGACTTATGCAGAGACACAACTGTAATCAGAAGGGCAGGCTTGTCTTCAATGTGTGAGATGTGAATGGTGGTTGTTAAGCCACTCTAACCTGTATACACAATCAGCACTGCCTCCTATTGTAGTATCCCCCTATATGTGTGATTTTATAAAAATAAATGCTGCAAATGCCTCCATTTCACTGCCGAGATTGTGATCACATGACTGGCCAGCTTTCTCCTTTCAGAGATGCAGCAGGCGGGGCTGAGATTCCCCTGCTGATGTCAGCCTGGAGGGGAGAGGGCTGGCTGGTCATGTGATCACAATCTCTGCTCTTAAAATTGGGTATTTCCCCTTTCGTCTTTCAAGACAGCCACCATGAGAGATAATCTCCTCTTCCTCTAGGAAACACTGTGCCAGCCCATAAATTCTTACTTCCCCCTGCCAGACCTCAGTATTGGTGCTTCCTCCAGTGGGGAGACACTGTGCAAGGAGCCAGGCCACTCAGTCAGGGTGACTGTGGCTGGTGTTTGGTATTTTTTTGATCCAGTAATGGGAGCAGGGGCTTCCTAGGAGCAGGGGGGTACTTACCCCTCGTTCAGTTGCCACCCCTTCCTAGCCGAGCATGGCTTCAGGTTGTGGGGGATCCCTATCGCGGCTACAGGGCCGCAGCAAGCAGGCAATCTCCTTTCCTGTACACTGTACAGGCCACTCATTTTTGGAACTAGGCAGGCCGGACGACGGGCGACGTCATTTCCGGCGGAAGGGCGAATGCTTGCCTTTGACCCACGGCTTCCGGTTCCGGGTCGCGGAGCTGATGGGGAAGCCAGGCACAGGCTGGAGACGAGTCCGACGCGCACAGGCAGCGTGGGACTCTGTAGTAGCAACCACCTGCAGTCATGTCGGAAGCAGATGCTCAGCCAACGGACACTACCTCCAGCCTTCCTAAGGTAAGAGCACCCTGGGGAAGGGTACTCTTTATCTAGGATTGTCCCTCCATGTATAGTTCCTGTCATGGGGGGGCAGACACCCTGGGTGGTCAGGGGGAGGGAGGCTCAGATCCCCACCTATTAAGCAGGGTCTCGGGGTCTAGTGCACTCCCAGGGCTGTATCCTAGTTTTTGAAGAAAAAAAAAGTAACAAAATGTTTTGTATTTTTCTTTTTCATGCATTTCAGAAAGCTACAGAGAAATCGAAGTCTACACATAGCTCTAAGAGGTGTGCCCCTTGCAGGGACACATTAGGGGAATCATGGACAAAGGTCTTGTGTAGGGAGTGCATAGACTCCCTTGTTAAAGAGAGGGACTCTGAACAGGAGTCAGGACTAGCAGCCTCGGTAAAGGAGCTCTCGTCCACCTTTTCTTCATTTAAAGCCTTATTTGAAAGGTTTCAGCCTCCCATTAGTCCAGCTCCCCAGGATACAACCCCGCCTCAGGCTCAGGGCTCTGCTCCTGCCCAACCTGCAACTTCAGTTAGGGCAGAGGAAGCTCCAGGCCCTTCCGGAGTGGAACAAAGACAACCAGACAGTTCCTCCTCCGATTCCCAGGATGGTTCAGGGGGGGAGGACCAGGACGGGGAGTCCAGGAAATCCTCCAGATATAAATTATCCCTGGAAGATAATAGGGGCTATTTATACAACCCTCAGGAGGACAAGAAACACCTGACCCTTCATGACCAAATGTACAGGGGCTTGGGGGAACAAAAGAAAAATTTTTCCAGTATCCGAGGTACTTGTTGAAACTATTAAAAAGGAGTGGCAAGATCCCGAAAGGAAGCCCTTTTTTTTTTTTTTTTTTTTTTTTTTTTTTTTTTTTTCTAGATCCCTAAAAAGGAGATTTCCGTTCTCAGAAGATCCTGCATCTATCTGGAATAAAAATCCCAGGTTAGATGCCGCCTTCTCCCAGGTTTCCAGACACACGGACCTGGCGTTTGAGGACATGGGGGGCCTTGGTGGATGTCATGGATAAGAGAATAGACTCTCTTCTCTAAAAAAGAGTTGGGATTGAACAATTGGCAATTTTAAAAGCCTGAGTTGGCTGTCACAGTGGTGGCTCGCAATCAGGAGCACTGGCTCTCTAAGATCCAAGAGCATATTGAAGCTGGAACTGCAAAAGAAACCATTCTAACTTCTTTCCCTACGATATCGCCTACATAGCTGATGCCTCCGCAGAATCAGTCTGTATGTCGGCCAGATCAGCGGCTCTGGCCAATTCGGCCAGGAGAGCCCTCTGGCTAAAAACTTGGTCAGGCGATAGCGCCTCTAAAGTCAAGTTGTGTGGGATACCTTTTAACGGGAGACCTTCTTCTCTTCGGCCCAGGTTTAGAGACCATCTTGGACCACACAGCAGACAGGAAGAAATCCTTCCCAGTTAAGCGGAAAACCCTTGCACAAACAAAGGGGTTTCGTCCGCAAAAATGTAAAGAAGCTCCAAAGCCGGAAGGGCAAAAGAGATCTTGGGGTCAAAAAGGCAAGGGCAGAGGAGGGGCGATTTTTCATCCTCCTGAGCAGCTCCGTAAAAGCCAATGGCTCCCCAACCACGGTGGGGGGAAGACTGGGGGCCTTCCTCCCACAGTGGGAGGCAATATCCCCCAATCGCTTTATCCTTGGGGTTATAAGAAGGGGGGTACAGTCTCGAATTCACAAATCCTCCTCCGCTGAGATTCCTTGTCACGCACCTACCCAGGTGCACAGCAAAGGCCGAGGCTCTGTTGGGAGCACTAAGGGATCTGGAAGATCAAAATGTGGTTCTCAGAGTACCAAAGGCCGAGGAGGGAGAGGGTTTCTATTCACACATCTTCGTAGTGAAGAAGCCCACAGGGAAATTCAGACTGATTCTGAATTTAAAGCCCCTGAACAGGTCAGTGACATACAGAAGATTCCGTATGGAGACAATTTTCACAGTCAGAGCCCTGTTACCCCACAACTGCTTTATGGTATCGCTGGACCGAAGGGACGCGTATCTACACTTTCCTATAGCGGAAGCCTCGCAGAGGTTTCTTCGGCTAGCAGTAGACTTGGGTGGAACAACGGTACAGCTACAGTTTCAGGCGCTGCCTTTCGGGCTATCCTCCTCGCCCCGTATTTTCACCAAGGTCTTGGCAGTTATGGCCTTCGGCTCCAGGGAATATCCGTAATGGCATATCTGGACGACCTGCTCCTATTTGCAGCGTGTCCAGTACAGTTAGTCAAAGATCTAGAACTAACAAAGAAGGTTCTTGCAGGTCTAGGGTGGCTACTGAACTTGGAGAAGTCCAGTTTGATTCCCTCACAACGCGTCACGTACTTAGGCTATCTGTTGGACTCAACACTACTGAGTGTTTCTTCCAGCAGAAAAAGTACTAAAACTGGACAGGGCAGTGGCCGCTCTCCAGTGCAGTAATCAGGTCTCCATAAGAGTTCTGATGTCGGCCCTGGGACTATTAACCGCTACCCTCCCAGCAGTGCAGTGGGCAGGTCTGCATTTTCGTCCTTTTGTCCTAAGGGTATGTGATCACAGTCGGAAAGATCTGGACACCTTGGTGCAGGTTCCACACCAAGTAAAGAGATCCCTCTGGTGGTGGAGGAAGGTCTCAAACTTATCGCAGGGTCGTCTGTGGTTCTTCCCAGTTTCTCAGGTGGTAACCACAGACGCAAGCGGCAAAGGATGGGGGGCGCATCTGGGTTCCCTTTTAGCACAGGGCACCTGGGAGGATGACTAACTAAGGTCGTCCAATTGGAAGGAGCTGAGGGCAATCGGGCTAGCACTCAGGTTTTTCAAAAAGGAGCTACAGGGCCACCATGTTCAGGTGCGGTCGGACAACTCGTCCGCCGTGGCCTATGTAAACAAAAAGGGCGGCACGAGAAGCGGAGTCCTTTTGGCCTTAGCATCAGACATTCTGAGCTGGGCCGAGACCAACACTCTCTCACTCTCAGCAGTCTTCCTGAGAGGAGAAAAGAATGTGATAGCAGACTTTCTCAGCCGAACCAAGCTGAGAGAGGGCGATTGGATCCTCAACCAGGAGGTTTTTTTAATCTCATTTCAGAGAAATGGGGTCCTCCAGAAGTGGATCTGTTCACGTCAAGAAACACGAAAGCCCCATGTTTTTTCTCCCTAAACAGAGGGGAAAGAGCACGGGGGGTCGACGCATTGATCCAGAACTGGCATTTCAGAATCTGCTATGCCTTCCCGCCCTCTGGCGTTATTGCCAGCAGTTCTCAGGAAGTTCCAGATGGAAAACACGTCCCTGATTCTAGTAGCACCTCATTGGCCAAAGAGGGCTTGGTTCTCGGTACTCAAGCAGCTAGCGGTCGAATCTCCCTTATTCCTGCCACCTCGAGAGGACCTCCTCTCACAGGGCCCAGTCCTCTGTCCACAGGTACACCAATGGCAGTTAGCGGCCTGGCTACTGAGGAGGGTATGCTAAGCTAGGGGTTTTTCTGAGAATTTGATCTCCACCCTCCTTAACAGCAGGAAGAAGGAAACAAGCCAGATCTATAAGAAGGTCTGGGTACGTTTCAATGAATGGTGCGCAGAAGGCTCTTTTGCGGTACACAGTCCCACAGCTGTGTTGGAATTCCTTCAGTGCGGGGCAGATAGGGGTTTATCCATAAGTACCCTTAAAGGTCGGGTGTCGGCACTCGGTGCTTATTTAGAAAAGCATCTGGCCACCAACCCATGGGTGGTCAGATTCTTTAAGGCTCTGTCTAGACAGAGACCGGTTCAAGGCCCTCCCTTTCCCAAGTGGGACCTATCCTTAGTTTTACAGAGCCTGACGGGAACCCCCTTTGAACCTTTAGAAGGGTATCTACTGAAGGATCTTGCGTTAAACGTTTTTTTAGTAGCAGTGACAACTGCCAGGAGAGTCGGTGAGATTGAGGCCTTATCTGTCAGACCTCCTTTTTGCGTTATTTTCCCAGATTGGATCATCCTCAAGACTGATCTAGCATTTTTGCCTAAGGTGGCTTCTGGATTCCACAGAAGTCAGGAGGTAGTTTTACCCTCATTTTGTCCCAACCCCTCAGGGGAAAGGGAATTTTAAAATTTCATTTTTTGGATTTAAGGAGATGTATCCTTCAGTACCTAGATCTGACCAAGACGTTTAGAAAGTCAGACTCCTTATTTGTTTTGTTTTCTGGGGCCAGAAAGGGATGCAAAGCGTCTCGACGCACTATTGCCAGATGGCTCAGAGCAACCAATGGTCAGGCCTATACATTAGCAGGGAAAGAAATCCCAATGGGTATAAAGGCACACTCTACCAGAGCTATGGCAGCTTCTCGGGCAGAAAAGGCTGGAGCAACGCCAGAGCAAATATGCAGGGCTGCAACATGGTCCAGCTATTCCACTTTCGTAAAGCACTACAGAGTGGACCTGGTGTCGGCTAGTGAGCAAGCCTTTGGACGAAGGGTATTGCAAGCTGTAGTCCCACCCTAACTGGTAAGTGCTCGTTCATCCTCTCATGGTGGCTGTCCTGAAAGACGAAAGGGGAAAATTAAAGTTGCGTACCGGTAACGTCTTTTACAGTAGTCTTTCAGGACAGCCCTAGTTACCCACCCGAAAGTTTGGGGTGTCTTTATAAAAGACCAGAACGCAGCATGATAATATGGGATAGTATGTTATTAATGTGTTCTTGTGTCTCCCCAGCTGGCCGGAGGTAATTTTGGAATATACTGAGGTTTGGCAGGGGGAAGTAAGAATTTATGGGCTGGCGCAGTGTTTCCTAGAGGAAGAGGAGGAGACTATCTCTCATGGTGGCTGTCCTGAAAGACTACTGGAAAAGACGTTACCGGTACGTAACTTTAATTTTACAGCATTTATAAATCATTTAGAGGGGGACACTGCAAGAGGAGGCAGTGCTGATGGTGTATACAGGTTAGTGTAATGAGAGCAGCAGGAGGGGCAAGACACACACGTAAACTGACCATGGTGTCAGGGCTCAGGAGCCATGATACACTGTGGTCAGCTTACAGAGGGGTGGGGAGAAACTGGCAGGGTCAGCCAGGTTTTTTAGGTGTTACAGGGGGCCAAATGACACAGGACAAGCACTGTGTGATATGACATGCTTTAAAGGAGCAGCATCCTTCTCTGTTTTGTTTAAAAAAAAAAAAAAAAAAAAAACATTAACAGTTGTGCATGTCTCACAGCTGCCAGTAGGTGTCACTGGTACCACAGGCCAGTATGGGAATTTCAACAAGGTTGTGCTATGTAATTCATTTTTCCAGAACAGACCAGTAGGAGGTTCCTGGCCGTTGTGCATTCTGGGAAGGGGGTATTGGGCAGAACCTCTCCCCCTTGGGTGCCCATCTACAGTAGCTAGCTCCAAAGCAAACCATGCGGAGAAAAAGAAGTCAAAACCTTTTAGAGGGCTTCCGTTGTTGCCTCAGCAACCCAGCGCTTCACTCTCTTTGACTCGGGGGATCAATACACACCAACCTCCTACAAGTTCTACAACCTCCTACAACCACTAACACCTAAAAGGTTCCCTGGTAAGCTAGTGGGACCTTCTCCTGTGGTCTCCAGTAGAGGGAATCTACACTAAAGCCCTCCTAGATACTGGAGCTCAAGTAACCCTTCTCTACAGAGATTTCTACGATGGGCATCTTAAGCACCTACCCTTGCAGAATTTGGAATAGTTGGCGATATGGGGCATTGGAACTCAGAAATTCCCTTATGATAGCTATCTACCAGTCAAGCTGACCTTCGACCCTCCCGTGGCAGGAAAGACAGACGTTTGACACACTTGCAGTAGTCTGTCCTCGCCCACCAGGGGCTGGCAAGAATTCCATGATCATAAGGACCAACACTGACCTTGTTCGAGGACTGTTGACCCCTCTTGTGCTGGCACTTAATACCTCAACCACTAAAGTACACCCTATGTTGAGACAAGCCTAGTGCAAGAGCAGAAGGCCCCTGCTGAAGGGGTGTGGAAGATAATGCACCTGGACCAGCAAGAGAAGGTACTACAGGCTGGTGAAGTGGGTTTGTCTACAAGCAACTATCAAGTTTTAACTGGAAGCAACCAGGCCCTTTCATTGTCCTTGAAGCGGACAACCAGGAGGCTGATACAGGAGTGGAAATAATACCAGAGGTGGTTTCAACCAAGGCATTACAAAGAAGCCATAGGAAGATTTTGGTCAGTGTCCACAACATAACAGCCTCCACAGTAAAGATGCCAGAATGTTGCTGGGGCAAGTGAATCCAGCCACCCCAGTCTCACTGTCTGATCTGGTGGAGGGAGCGAAGGATGGAATCTGTCGAGTTTTATCCAAGGAATACTCCCGTTTCTCCTGAGTGGAAAGAGAGGGTCAAGACCCAGCTGCTTAGATGGCAGGCTGTGTTTTCCAAGAGTGAGTTTGATGTGCAAGAAGTGCCAAACATCGGATCCGTCTCCAAGAGGATAAGCCGTTTAGAGAGAGTCAGACGGATTCCTTTAGGAAACTTTTGAAGACCTGCATGAGCAACTGGCACAATTGAAGAGCACAAGTATCATCCGAGAGTCCCGAAGTCCGTATGCTTCCACGATATCGGTGGTACGAAAGAATGGGTCGCCGAGGTTGTGTATCGACTATCGGATATTAAACCCAAGGCTGAAGATCGGGAGAAGAGCTCATTCATTACCCCAGTGGGGTTCTTTGAGTTTGATCGAAGGCCTGTCTGGTGCCCCAGCTAATGGAGAAGACTGTGGGTGACATGAACCTGATAGAAGTGTTGGTTTATTTAGACGACATCATTGTCTTCGGGAAGACCGGGAGGAGCACAAAGAACGTCTGGAGAAGGTCCTCAAGAGATTCCATGACGAGGGGTTGAAGCTGTCTCCTGGAGAAGTGCCAGTTTAACAACCCTCGGTCAACTACCTTGATCACATTGTCTGCCGACTGAGTGGCCACTGACCCCCAGAAGCTGGAAGCCGTCACCTCCTGGCCGAGGCCCACTAATGTGACCGAGCTCAGGTCATTTCTGGGATTATGTTCCTATTACAGAAGATTCGTAGAAGCATTTGTTAAAATAGCTCGCCCACTCAATGAGCTACTGAAAAGCGAAGAGTAAGACGAAAACCCAGATCCAGCTAAGCCTGTCAGACCAGCTGGTGGGCCCAGAAAACCTGGAGTCCATTCAGGAACAGTTGCCTGCCCAATGTGAAGAGGCCTTTAGGCAGCTGAAATGGAGCCTAACAACCACTTCAGTCCTGGCCTATGCAGATCCAACCAAGTCACATAAACTACACGTTGATGGCAGGCAATCGAGATATTATACCACCAACAGGCCGTAAGTGCCCATCATGTTGTATCAAGAGCATGATGGTCACTTATGGCCTGTTGCCTATGTGAGTCAGAGCTTGGCATCCACCGAGAACTATCCCACGCACAAACGGAGTTCCTGGCCCTGAAGTGGGCAGTGGTGGATAAGCTGAGGGATTACCTGTATGGAGCAGATTTTGTGATCAAGACCGACAACCATACCCTCACCTACATGCTCACTATCACCAAGTTGGACGCCATGGTTCATAGATGGTTGGCTGTCCTATCTGGGGTTTACTTTCAGCTTGAAGTATGGACCAGGGGTTGGGAACAAAGGTGCGGATGCTCTTTCAAGAAGGCCCCATTGCTCCAGAAGAATGGGCCCAGCTGACACCTGAAGGAGTACAAGCCTTAAGTGGAGGAGCAGAATGCCAAGCTTGAGGTGGATCCAGGGCCAGACATTGGAGTATCAGCTGCCAGTGTACCCAGAAGTTATTGTAATGTCACCCAGGTCAGGGATGAAGGTCTGCCAAAGCTTTCTAAGAAAGACTTGCAATGGGACCAGTTGAAAGACCCTTTTGTGGTTTGGCATTGAAGGCCTTGGAGAGTCAGTGCCCTAACCTGCTCCTTACTGACTCCCCAAGGGAAGCTCGCCTGCTGCACAGAGAGTGGGATCGATTGCAGCTGCATCAAGGGGTGGTCTACCGAAGGGGGTCCCCCCTGATACCGAAGAGAGATGGCAGTTAATGCTGTCTATTTTTCTGGCAGGAATAACTGCCCTACACGAAAACCATGGCCACCTAGGGCCTGAGGACTTTTCACCTGGTGAGGGACAGGTTCTACTGGCCCTGCATGCGGGCTTAAGTCGAGAGTCTGACTCGCCAAGCTGCCCCAATGGGCCATCTTCAGAGCCAAGGATCCATGTAGCTGGTGTGCATTGACTTTCTGTGCTTTGGAGCCTGACCTGAAAGGACAAGGGAATTTCCTGGTAGTGACTGACCACTTTACTTGGTATGCCCAGGCATTTCCCATGAGAGACCAACAAGCATCCACGGTGGCCAAAATCTTGGAGAAGTTCTTTGGATACGTTGGGGCAGGCCATAGTGCACAATCTGATCAAGGGAGAGATTTTTGAGATCAGCCTCAAGAGACTTTTAGACCTGCTGGGCATGAAGAAGTCCAGGACCTCCCTGTACCATTTTCAAGGGGATCCTCCGCCAGAGAGATTAAACTGAACCCTCCTAGATATGCTTGGGACTCTGACTTCAAAACAAAAGCAGCACTGGAGCAAGTATATAGCCGCTATTGTACATGCCTATAACGGCACTGCAAATGATGCCACAGGATACTCCCTCCCCCCCCCCCCCCATATCGTCTGATCTTCAAAACGGGAGGCCCGGCTGCCAGTAGACTTGGCCTTTTTCACGTCCTTAGACCATACATCACCAACCACCCACAGGGGTTATGTGGATCCCCTACGGAAAAGTTGGAAGACCGCCTATGACAAGGCCCAAGCTGCTTTGGATACCCGAGGACAGAGGAACAAAAGAAACTTTGACCTCGGGGTATGGGTGCAGGACTTGCAACCAGGTGACAGTGTGCTGCTGAGGAATCTGGGTGTCCCTGGAAAGCACAAGTTGGCTGATCGCAGCCCTAAGTAAATTGTATCAAATCCTGCCAGAGGGGAGCACAGGCCCACTGAAGACTTGGCACCGCAACCATCCATTGCCTCTGTCAGAAGCAGTTTGTTTGCCACCACAGCCAGATTCACAGTCCACACCCACGGCCTCTCGGAGATCCTGACCAGTGACTAGATTTCCCTTGCTGTAGACCAGGGGCCTCAAACTCGCGGCCCTCCAGCTGTTGCAAAACTACAAGCCCCATGAGGCATTGCAAGGCTGACGGTTACAAGCATGACTCCCAAAGGCAGAGGCATGATGGGGCTTGTAGTTCCGCAACAGCTGGAGGGCCGCCAGTTTGAGACCCCTGCTGTAGACTATAAGGACAGCGAAGATGAAGAGATGGGGATAGACTGGCTGTGGCCATCTCAAATGCCAGAGTCTGCTACCCCCTCCCCCTTCCCTTTTCTCCTTCCAAGGTGACAGACATTGGCATTCTCAGGTCAGATGCTCCTGAATTTGTGCCTCAGAATAAGCCTCCGGAAGATCAGGAAGACTCTAAATCTTTCCTTTGAAGAAGCTGCGGCTGATATTCAGGAAGGAGAAAAAGCTGTGGAGGAAGCGGAGACCAGTGCCTCTAACTCCAGAGCCCAAACAAGCGAGGGATAGAAGAGCTATTCACCCACCTAAGAGACTGACCTTATGACACTCCTGAGTGAAAGCTCTAAGGAAGCTTTTTCTCACTTCAAAAAGGACTCTTGAGGAGCCTGGTTCTTCTACTGCAGATTTGATGGACAACCTCAACTCGCCCCCTGGCACATCTATGCGGGTCACCCCAGTGTCCGTGGCTTGTAGACCGAACAACCTCCCTTCCTTCCACTGACCATTCATGGCAAGTTAGTCTGTCAAGATATGAGCTGTTTGAGCTCCTCTTATACAAATGAAAACTGATTTCTTGTGTGAATTTAACCTACTTTCTCTGTGTGTAACTGTAAAGTGTATAGCGAATGTCTACAGCCATGAGGAGCTTCTTCCCCCTTCCTCCCATTTATTGTGACTTGACTGCATGTACACAGGCTTTCCAGCCTGAAAGCGGGAGAGAGCTGCCCGTTAATTCCTGAATGGTCTTTACATACATACATACATACATACATACATACATACATACATACATACATACATCCTGTGTTCCTATTGGCAGGAGGAAGAAAGCCAATTAAAGAAGCAATTGCAGGAACCAATGAATGGGGTTTTAACAAGCAGCAGCTGAAAAGGAGTCTGGTATAAAGTCCCAACACAAAGCTGCTCACTGACTTTTTTTTTAAAGCGACAGAACTGCAAATCCCAGCCTGCACAGCAGGAAGAGAGAATGATGGGAGAGACTATAAAGTGATCTGCAGACCAGGCCCAAGCTCTCTTGTTTCGTGAATCCCCTCGCGAGAACACCATCCTGTTGCTGTGTGAGGGGATTGCAGCCTACCAAGGGGCACACAGCCTGCAGCTCCAGCCCAGAGGGTCAGAATGCCGTCTGCTTCCAGAAGGACGCTCTGCAGCAGCGCCAACTGTCACAGAATTGGCCGGGTCTGCAGACCGAAAGCCATTGCGCCACATCTGCAGCCAGGGGAATCATTTGACCGCTCTTTGGAGGACTGCTGAATGCGTAAAGGATTGGTGAGGGGGCTTTGCCCAGGTATCCTATTGCCTTCCATAGAACACCACACTTGAACACTGCACAGACACCTGTTATCCAGATCACATGGAGTGCTATATCACAGCACCACCTATTTTACATCGCTTCTCATCACTGTTACATTGAGGGATCCTTGTCCATAGAGCTCCGACATGCCGGTGAAGAAAATATAGCAAGGCCTTGCTTTTAGAACATTATTATTGTCATTCTTAAAGGGCACATGCTACTATACCTATAGTGTATTATTCCCAATAGACCTTGAGGTGTTATAGGCTGGCATGGGATTTCCCTTTAGTAATATCTACAATTTATCATTGGCTTGCTTAAAGATTTGTTTATTACTGTTTAACACTGTACACACTAGTGTTAATAGCCAATTATTGCTTTAATAGAAATTGGTTCAACCAAGTCTTGGCTACATATACAGGACTTGGCTGACTAGTATCGTTTTAAACATTTTCTCTTGACCAAGTATATTAGAGTTTTTAAACTGTGTTTGTTTGTCTGTGGTATTCCATTAATCACATTGCTAGGTGTGCCAGAGGGGCTTTGGGGTTGAGGGGCAGAGCAACAGACTGAACAAACAAAAGTGGCTCCTTCGGGGGTAGTGTAGCACTACCCCGTGGGAGTTACTGATGTTAGGGTTCCCCACTGCTGCACAGCCAGTCACGCAGCATTTCTTTCTTGCATCCAGACACAAATCGGTCCTTTGGCTTGTTTTATTAGGGAATGATAACTTGGATGGGGCAAGGGATTATGAGATGCCCAAGTTAAAAATGTTTAACCAATCAAAACCAGGGGTAATTTCCTCCCTATTTACAGATTCCTCTTATTCCACCTGCACAAACTTTGTTCCCTTGTACAGCTTCTGTTGGAGGAATGAACAGTCCCTTCAGTAACAGCCCATTACAGGCTGGGAACTCGCATTCCCTTGGCAAAGTAGCACATGTGGAGTGAACAGCATCTCGCACAACCTTCTGCTTTCCCCGTAAGACACCAATACCTGTTCTACTTGCAGAAATGCTAGCCCACCTGTCTGCTTTCTCTTTAGTCTTCCTCACCGACACACACATGGAGTCTCCCCAGAGCAAGATTGGATGAAGACTTGGCACATGCAGTCTTCAAGAGAGCACTGCTACAGCTGGCAGGCTCTCCCCTAGTCTGTCCCTGCACCATGCTTATCTACTCACTCCTTGCTTCTCTGGTTAGGATCCTTCCAGGCCAGCCTCCTGAGCAGGGGTCCCTCAAGGGCTACCAACAGACTCTCCTCGGCACTGCTTCTCCCTCTTCCACCGACTTTCCGACTGGCATGGCTCATTGCTATTTAAGGGCTACTTTGTCCCCTGCCAGGCCCACTCCTGGGGATTGGATAAGGGCCCATAAATACGCAGAGCAGCTCCTCCTTCCGCCCACTAACCTCTCCCTGGAGAACATTCTAGATGCACCAGAGAGCTGTCTGTCTGAGTCATGCCTGCCTGACCTCTAGTAACCCTGACCCAATTACAGACTCGCAGGCTAGACATGAGTCAGTATGTTTTTCCTACTCTCACTCTAGTAGCACACACGAGGGGGCTACACTAGTAAAATTACACAAACTGCATGGGAAGCACAGTGGCTTGATTAGCCCACTGTTTTGCAGCATTTGGTCCTCGGTTCAAATCCAACCAGGACACTACTTGCATGGCGGTTTCCCCCACACTCCAAAGATCTGCTTTTAGGATAATTTGGCTCCTGTCATATTTAATGATAACCTAAAAAAATTGGCTAAATTGGGTGTAGTGCTACCCCCACAGGAGCCGATGGTGTTTTTAGGACCTCTGGTCCAGCCCTAAGTGAGGCCTGCTTTCTCTTAGGTACAGCAACATCCAGCAAATTCAGCACAGGGCCCAGTATAGTACAGTACTCCTTCTCCATTCCATCTACGGTTGGTGCACTCCCCAACTGCCCTGCTCTTAGGCTTTTCTTTTTGTATGACCCTCCCCCTCTAGCTCTCAGGTGTACATGAGTATTGTAGTTGCTTCCCAGGGATGGCTGAAGCCCGTCTCCTCCTCTAAACTACATCTCCCAGAATGCTCATGTGTAAAGCCACTTTCGCTAAAGTGGCTTTACGAGGTATAGCTGACGTTGCCATCTTGTGGAAGAAAAGAGTTGTGTGATAAGTAACCTTGCCCTGTGTTGCACAGGAAAAGTATCTTGCCACGATTTAAAGTCTAGTGCTGTGCGTTTGTGTACATCCCAAGACTGGCTGAACGAAAAAACAAATCTCTGGTAGGCAAATCAGTATACATGTGTATTCAGTTGTGTACTGTATATAGCTGCTTGCCTGGAGTTCTGGTCCAGTCTTCTTAACCTTTTAATAAACCTTTTATTACCAGATCAGAAATATTAATAGTGGTTTTTCCAAGTTGAAGACCATTGTGCCGCTCATCCCCAAAGATCGAAAACCGAACAAAGTGGATACACTGAAAGCGGCCACAGAATACATAAGACTTCTTCATGATATCCTGGTGGAAACTGGAGGTTTTGAGGTAAAGTTGTAATTTTGTATATGGCTAATCTGTATCTGGATTTTGCAAAAGCATTCGACACAGTTCACCAGTTTACTGTACAAAGTAAGGTCCGTTGGCATGGACCATAGAGAGTACGTGGATTGAAAACTGGCTACAAGGGCGAGTTCAGAGGGTGGTGATAAATGGGGAATACTCGGAATGGTCAGGGGTGGCTAGTAGGGTCCCACAGGGTTCTGTCCAGGGACCAATCCTGTTTTAATTTGTTCATAAACGACCTGGAGGATGGGGTAAACGGCTCAATCTGTATTTGCGGACGGCGCTAAGCAGAGCAATAACTTCTCTGCAGGATATGGAAACCTTGCAAAAAGATCTGAACAAATTAATGGGGTGGGCAACTACATGGCTAATTGGGTTTAATGTAGAAAATTCAAGTTAGACTTACCGGTAACTTGTTTTCCTTGAGTCTTTCAGGACAGCACTTGAGAGAGTGACTCCTCCCCTTGTCAACAGGAAACACCTCTTCCACCAAACTTTTAAAAGGAGGCTCCTTTCCACACATTGTCAGTAGTAGTAGAGAACCTCCGGCCCCAAACTGGAACACATAATCGAGATATGATTAGTCACAGTATATATATATATATAATGTATGTATATGTAAAAACAATAGGGCGGGATGCTGCTGTCCTGAAAGACTCAAGGTTACCGGTAAGTCTAACTTGAATTTTCCCTTATCGTCTTTCAGGACAGCACTTGAGAGGATAATAGACTTACCCCCCTAGGGAGGGACCACAGCTGGCAGAACCTTTCTGCCAAAAGCCTGATCACCTGCTGATAGGAGATCCAGTCTGTAATGACGGACAAACGTTAAGTAGCTTGACCACGTAGCCGCCTTACAAATCTGATCTGGGGTGGCACCAGCTCTTTCTGCCCATGTAGTGGCCTGGGCTCTTGTTGAATGAGCCCTAATTCCCAGCGGGGAAGATAAACCCATTTGAGAATAGGCTACAGAAATAGCTGTCTTAAGCCATCTAGCCAATGATGCTTTTGATGCTTGTTGGCCTTTCTTGTTTCCAGAAAAAAGAACAAACAATGAATCTGAAACTCTAAACCCTCCTGTTACTTCCAAATACTGTAATGGGATACGTCTTGCGTCTAAATTGTGAAACTGCTCTTCCTTTGCACCCGAAGGGTTAGCAGAAAAGGTTGGTAGAGTAATCTCCTGAGACCTGTTACTAAAGCTTGCAACTTTTGGCAAAAACCCAGGATCTACTTTAAGGACAAATCTATCAGGAAAAACTGGCAAAAAAGGCTCTTTTACTGATAGGGCGTGCAGTTCACTAATCCTTCTTGCTGAAGTTATTGCGACCAGAAAAATAGTCTTCAAAGTTAAATTCTTTAGGGATATGGCCTGTAAAGGCTCAAATGGTTCTTTTGCCAGAGCCTGCAGAACCACCGAGAGATCCCAATTTGGGAAATGCTTCACCGGTACCGGTCTAGACCTGGAAAGTGCTTTGAAAAATCTCATGATCAGAGTTTCTGAAGATAAGGATCTCTCCAGATAAACTCCCAAGGCGGCCACCTGCACCTTAAGAGTGCTGACCGCCAGATTCTTGTCTGCACCGTTTTGCAAGAACTCCAGCACTGAAACTAGATCTTTAACCTCCCTATGTTCAGAATGACAGAAAGAAACATAGACTTTCCATACTTTGGCGTAAATATCCCTGGTTACCTTTTTTTCCTACTGGAAAGCAACATCGTAGTTAAACGTTCAGAAAAGCCTTTGCTTCTCATTAACTGCTCCTCAGATACCAGGCAGTGAGTTTTAACCTGCCTACATCTGGATGATGCACTGGCCCCTGATTCAACAGATCCTGACTGAGCGGAAGATGCCAACATGGTTTGATTGCCAACTGAAGAATCGTGGAAAACCAAGCCCTCTTTGGCCAATATGGAGTAATCAAAATTGATACTCTCTCTTCCAGTATTTTCCTCAACACTAGAGGGATTAACCTGAATGGAGGAAAAGCATACCCCAGGTGAAAATCCCACGGATGTGCCAGAGCATCTATCCCCTGAGAGCAAATGTCTCTTTGAAGGGAGAAAAAATTCGGGAGCTGCGTGTTTTTGTTTTGAAGCAAACAGATCTACCTGCGGAAGGCCCCAAACATTGGTGATTAATGCAAACACCTTCCTGTTCAGACTCCACTCTGATTCCTGAACTTTCTGTCGGCTCAGATAATACGCTACTTCGTTCAATGTGCCTTTTTAGATGGACTGCGGATAGAGATAGTAAGTGGTTCTCCGCCCACTCCAGAATCTCTACTGACAGTAAGTGAAGAGCCTTGCTTCTTGTGCCTCCCTGTTTGTTCAGGTAGGCTATGGCCGTGGCATTGTCCGACAAAATCTGGACATGGCAACCTATGAGGTTTTGAGAGAGAAAAAGCTAATGCTAGGGCAACTGCCTTCAGCTCTCTCCAATTTGAGGATTTTTGGGCCTCGAACTGGGACCATGTTCCCTGCGCTAAGGCCTGACCCATGTGGGCCCCCCATCCCTGCAAACTGGCGTCTGTTGTGACCACTTTCCCGGTCGGAAAAGACCAAAGAAGACCTCTTTGCAGTACCCCCTGACTTTTCCACCACCAAAGTGAACGTTTGACTCTGGTGGGAATCTTTACTTTTGTATCCAAACTCTCCGTCCTGTGGTTCCATGTCCTTAGAAGGAACCTCCTGGAGAGTCCTGAAATGCAGCCTTGCCCATTGGATGGCTGGCATTGAAGAGGTTAATGTCCCCAGAGCCGACATAACCCTTCGGACTGAAATCAGTTGATTTGTTTGTAGTGCCGTTATTACCCTTTGGACCTTGATCTTTTTCTCTTCTGGGAGAAAAATCTTTTGCTCCACTGAATCTATCAAATAACCCAGAAACAGTACTTGCTGAGCTGGGATGAAATTTGATTTTTGAACATTCACTATCCACCCTATTGACTCCAAATGACTGCGGGATTTGTTCAAATCCTCCTGCAACTTTTCCCTGGATGGGGCAAAAAAGAGGAGGTCGTCCAGATATGGAATTACCGCAATCCCCTGGAGTCGAAGAGGGGCGAGAGCTTCCGCCATTATCTTCGTAAAAATACGAGGAGCTGGCGACAGGCCGAAGGGAAGGGCCCTGAACTGAAGATGTATAATCTCCTTGCCCATATTCACCGCAAACCTCAGGAACTTCTGGGACTGAGGTGCTACAGGAATATGAAGATAAGGTGAAAGCAAAAGAGGAACTCCTGCGCTGCTAGCGGACTCCTATACTACCAAGGGGACACTGCTGCAACACCTAAAAGACTGCTCCAAACAGACAAAACAAACATGAGTAATAAGGGGGGTGGTAGTTGCGCTGTGATGGGAAGGGGATAAGGCAAGGGAGAGACTACACTAAACTAGAGTGCATGTGACAAGCATGCCAAGTGACCTAAAAAAACTATAACACACAAAATAACAATGGCACACTGACTAGTGCATATGGTGAACAAATAGAAATACCACGAAAAAGAGTTCAACATGAAAAAACAATAAATGATGATGGCAAAAAATTAACAAACGTGAAGTTAGGACGTATTACGAAAAGGAACAGTGGGGAATCAGTGATCTACTACAGCAAGACGAGAATACTATTGTTTACAATAGATCGGACAAGGTGGAAGGAAGTGTACATGTTACGGGTGGAAGAGGAATAGCACACGCTGCGAGAAGGCCTCGGTCGGCCTGTCTGGGACGCGCAGTTTGCGCAAGCTGAGGTGAGGTGGCGCTTCCTTCTCTACCCCTCTCTCATCCAAACACATCTTGCAAGATATCGAAGTGGTCGTGAGCAGTACAGTCATGTTTATGATACCACTGCATTTGTGAGCCATACCATCTGCTGCAACTTTCTGGATTTCATCATCCACTGGGCGCTTAACACTTATGCTGTATACCTTACAGCTGTAAGGTAAGGGGCCTGTGCACACTGAGGTGCTCCCATCGTAGACCACCCCTCTTCCCCTGTCGCATCCATTATTGTGGTTTTGGATTGTGACTCAGAAGTGTCACACTTGGTGGCGGGACTGTTTTTTATATATTTTTACATTTTTTCACGTTTGTTAATTTTTTTGCCATCATCATTTATTGTTTTTTCATGTTGAACTCTTTTTCATGCTTTCACTGGTCAAGTGTTTTGAGTTTTTTATAACGTTTATTAATGGGACCATTTTATATTTATCATTTATTTGTCCACTTATGCACTTAGTGTTTCATTCACTCACTCATTGTTTATTGCTTTTTGATATTTCATTGGCTTGATCGCCTCTTTTATCATGTGCATTACTTTGATGTCATTTAATTCCCTTCATGCTTACACTATTTAGTGGTATTTCTATTTGTTCACCATATGCACTAGTCAGTGTGCCATTGTTATTTTGTGTGTTATAGTTTTTTTAGGTCACATGCACTCTAGTTTAGTGTAGTCTCTCCCTTGCCTTATCCCCTTCCCATCACAGCGCAACTACCACCCCCCTTATTACTAATATGAAGATAAGCATCCCTCAGATCGATTAATGCCATAAAACAATCTTTTGTCAGAATGTTTCTGACCGTGAAAATTGAGTCCATACAAAACTTTTTGTATAGGACTGACATGTTCAGGGGTTTTAGGTTGAGGATAAGACGGAAGTTTCCGGATGGTTTTCTTATCAGAAAGATGTGTGAATAGAAACCCTGACTCTGTTCTTCTGGGGATACTGGTATCACTACCCTCTGGTGCCTCAGATCCCTTTTTAAAAGGTTCTTCATGGCCAGAGCCTTTGTTTGACCCTTGGTAGGTTTGTTACAAAGAATCTTTCTGGTGGGCGATCCGAAAACTCTATCCTGTAACCTTGGGACAGCATGTCCAAAATATAGACTTTCTGTCATGCTGGCCCAAAGGGGAAGGAAACCTTGAAGCCTTCCCCCCCACCGGTACGCACAAGTCATTGCGTTTTACCGGAGGCTGCAGGAGGATGGAAAAGGACATTTCCTTTTCCCTTTCCCTTCTGCGATGCCCAATTTTTTCTTTTCTCCTGGGGTTTGGTTTGTTCTTGAGCCCTTTGGGAACGAAAAAAAGTTTAACTGGCTGTTTTTTCTTTTTGATGGGAAAAGACTTCTTTTTATCCGCTGTTCTATCTAGAACCGCATCTACGTCGGGCCCAAAAAGCAAGTCACCCAGGAACGGTATCCCACACAGCTTGTTTTTGGATGCTGCGTCCCCCGGCCAAGTTTTCAACCACAAAGCCCTTCTGGCTGAGTTGGCCAGGGCAGCAGATCTAGCTGTCATTTTAATTGATTCCGCTGATACATCAGATATAAATGCGACAGCGGCGACAGAGTTGAGAATGAATCCAAAATCTCTTGTTTTGGTGAGTCTGCTGAGATATGGGCCTTAAGTTGCTCTAACCAGAACTCCATATTTCTGGATACCACTGTAGTTGCCATAGCAGGTTTAAGATTTCCCATGATAGATTGCCAAGCCCTTTTTAGAACCTGGTCCATCCTTTTTATCCATGGGATCTTTCAACACCCACATGTCCTCGAATGCCAAATCTGTAGACCTCGAGACCTGGGAAAACGCGGCATCTAGTTTGGGGTTTTTGTTCCAAACCGCCGCTGGATCTTCATGAAAAGGAAAACGCCTTTTTAAGGCTTTGGGAAAGAAAGGCTTTCTCTCTGGCTCTGCCCACTCTTTCTTAATAGCTTCAGAAATAACAGAGTGCACTGGGAAATTGCGATTTTTGTGCTCGCTAAGCCCTGCATACATTTTATCATGCAGAGATAACTCCTTTTCTTTCCTCCTCCAGACCCAGTGTGGTATAGATTGCTTTTAACAGGCCATCTACCTGTTCTAAAGACAATTTAAATCTTGAAGGTAAATTTTCTCCTTCCTCACCCTCATCAGAATCCTCAGATTGAGAGGGGGAATGTCCCTCTGGGGTAGGAGATGCCTCAGTCTCCACCGCCGGGACTATAAGTGAGCCTTGGGAGGACTGTGAGGTAGTAGGCTGACTCAGGGATGGGTTTGCTAGGGAAGAGCGAAATGATTGAATAGTCGCATCAACTTCTTTTTTAACAGATGCAATCAAGTCGCTGCAAGCGGAAGAAGCTTCTTCTTTAACTCGAAAATCAATACAAGCTTGACATAACGTCTTCTTCCATCCTTCAGGTAGCTTGGATTTACATGAAGGACATTTTCTTTTTGCCACTGGATCAGAGCTCTTGGCCCGCCATGAGACAAAAGAAGAAACCATCCCAATGAGACAACCTGTCCTATACCCAAGGATGCTCGCCTAATCCAGGAAAAGTGAGCTCCCAGGACAGCACCTGAGAGCCCTGACTTCCCCACGAAGTGTTCCCTCCGGAGGAAACACAAAAACTGACAATGTGTGGAAAGGAGCCTCCTTTTTAAAGTTTGGTGGAAGAGGTGTTTCCTGTTGGCAAGGGGAGGAGTCACTCTCTCGTGCTGTCCTGAAAGACGATAAGGGAAAAACAAAATGCATTTACATTCATATTTTTGCCAACCAATCTACTCACTAGGGGGTGAAACTCTGGGAGAATGGAAAAGGACCTGGGGGTCCTAGTGGACAGCAGCTGCTTGGCATTGCATGCCATTGGTGAGCCTAACAAAGCAAACAGCTTTGCTTTGTTAGGCTGTCAAGATTTTTATTCGCCATTTGTGCCCCATTGGGGAGATTTTCTTTCACTTCCTGTTCCATTGCTAAACAGGAAGTGAGAGGAAATCCCTACAAATTAATGGAATTCCTTGGGGACCCCCAGGTCACCAGAACCGGTGCCCCCATTGGAAGAGTCCCCCCCCCCCTACTGTTCTGGCGACAAATCAAATTTTGGATTGTTTCTTTTACTTTCACGTTCAATGATGACGGTAAACAAGACAAATGGAGGGTTAATCTCCCAAACAGGGGCACATAGAGCAATAAAAACTGACAAATGTTCTAATCCATCTCCACTCTATCCAAAACTGAAAAAAAAATTGCCTTTTTTTTAGTTCTAATTTCATTTGACAAGTTATGCACTATGCCTACCATCATCTGGCAGCTGGCTACAGGCTAGTGGTGGAGAGTAGAAAGGCAATCTGGCAGGTTCTTGCCAGAAGCTTGCCTAAACAGATCTACTTTGCCTGATTTAGGACCCGGTTCTAGCTGTACTGGGAAATCTTGCTGCTGCCAGAAGCAGTACAGCGTTACATGTGTTTCCTGGTGCTACTGTTGATCAGCAACAGAATCCTAACTTTCTGAATGCTGGTTTCTAATTGTACGTGATACCTTTTTGTACAGACTCCTGTGTTTTTTTTTTTTTTTTGTTTTTTTTTTTTTTTGTTTTTTTTTTGTTGCCTGTCTAACTTTAATGTTCATCTTTAGAAAATAGAAGATGTTCCTGACCTAGAAACCCCTGAAAGATACCTGGGCCCAATTCCTATGAGATGTGACTTTATGGGCCCTACCGGAATGCCATTTATGGTTAAAACTGAAGACCCAATGGGCTTGTGGAGGGCAGCGGGCATGTTCCCTGGATACCTGGGTTTCTTGCAGATTAACAAAAATGGCAGAGTGGTATGTATTAAACTAAGAGTAATGTTCCCTTTCAGCTTTTTCTTTTTTCAATACATTTTCTTCTTTTGGGTGCAACAGCCGGGCATATTGTATATCTAATAGCACCAATATATTACAGTGCTTGACAGAGTACATTGGCCCTTTTAATACTCTCTAGGGTCAGTTTGGCCTTGACAAATGCCTACCCTCGGCTCTATTCTTCAGATACCAAATGGTCATTACACAAACCTATAAAATAAGGGGTACAATAATGGGATTTGTAGCCAGCTGCTTGTGGCTGCCACAGCAGCTCATTTTATATGCAAATCTGATGGTGGCTGATTCGTGTGCAAATCTTTCCCCCACTCAGTACAATTCAGTGTGGGGGCAGAACAGTTTCTTCTTTAAAGGAAGCTGGGTCCTGATCTGGAGCAGGGGACTGGTGAGAGGGTTAAAGGTAATTTGCTGTTCACTCACACTGTGCACCCAACTATGCATCCACACTGTGTGGGTATGTTTATGGAGTAGAACAGAGGCTGACATAAGTGGTGGTCTGTAGTCTAACAGGCAGTTGTGACAAAGCTGGTGGTGTTGCCAGCCCAAGCAAAAAGTTGGAATTTCTAGCAAATCTTTATGAACCTTTCTGTACTCATTATTTTAACATGGTAATCTTGCTATTAACTCACTTCCTGTCCTAGGGTGACAACCGTACTTGGCAGCATTGGCACTACATAATACCTCCCTCACTTATTCAAAAACGGGAGAAGGTGTTTTGCTTGGTCAGAGCTTGCACCTCTTTTTCTAATTGTGGAAACTTGTCTACAATTTATTTAAACTCACATTAGACTGCCAACTAAAACTGGGGGTTACTTTGCAGGCAAAAGAAGATGACAAAGGAGACGATTGATGAAACCATGACCTTGGTGAAAACTTGTGCATTAATCAGGGAAAACTGAAATCTAGAGTTAAACTTTTTACTATTTTCATAGCTCTTGTTGCCAGGCAACTTGCCAAGTATGAAGAGTGAGAGAAACTCTGGCTTCCTCTTGCTGTCAGGGAGACCGGTGGGTGCACATCGCTGTCCAGTGTGCACCACAACTGCTGCATGTCAGCAGCCTGAGCAGGATCCTGAGCTCTGAGTTTGGGGTGCAGACATCGAGTCACCTGGGTGCAGAGCAGAGAGTGGACTAATCTGTGTGGATTGGACTGGATGGTGAGCTGCAATATTACTGTGACTGATGAGCTGCTGCTGTGGCATAGTTGCCAACATTCTGCAAAAATGTATAGGCCTACTTTTTTGTCTGTAGGTGGAGTACTACTTTGGGGGCATGCATTGGTAAGCGTAACCTGTATAAGGAGTGTGAAAAATGCGGAGCGCAATGGGTGTGGTTTAAATAAATATTGGCTGTGGCTTAAAGGGGGTGTGGTTAGTCATGATATGAGACATGAGGCAAGGCATGGCCAGAGACCGCAGACATGATGCAGGAAGGACAAAGCCAACCTATCATGGTTTTACAGACTTAACTGCAGAGAGTCCAAACTGCAGGGTACATACACCTCTGCTTGGATGCACATATGCTGCAGTTGAGCTCAGGCTGCCATATTCTTCTTCACCTCTCTGTGGCTGGCCACGCCCCCTTTTTCTGAGTCCCAGAGAATTAGTGAGGCAAGAAATCCTCCCCACATGCTAATTCGTTGGAGAGTAGGAGGCAGGGGAAGGATCTGAGCAATCAGTCTTTCTAACCTGTTCCCATGGCGCTGCAGCCGGGTTTTGCAATGCAGAGTCTAGGCTGGCTGCTGCCCGGGAAATAGTTCATATTTTTGGATTCTCGCCGGGACAAAGTGTCCACGGGAAATTGGTCAGTTTCCTGAGAATGTCACAGGAAATCCGTGACTGATGGCAGCTGTGCTGTGGGGATTTAGTATATCTGCCGCTAGAGAGACTGAGCCCTTTAAGAACTGACTATACAGCCTTCTAGGAGCCTTTTTGTTGCCTGCAGGCTTGATTGGGACTATTCTCATGTGCACCAACAGTACAACTGGCCCCCAAAACTGGCTGAAGAGTTTGTACTAAAGACTGTCCCTTTTACAGCTGCAATGTAGAGACCTTCACCTATTGCTTATGCTAAAATTTATCTCTCGTGACATTGCACCATATCCTAGCCATTCTCCAGTACACTCTAGACTTGTTTGTTGTAGTATTAGTCAGATTTTTAGTTAATGCTTGTATGCACTGTTTATTGCTTACTTTGCCAATTTCATTAGTTATTACCAATCTAGTGGTACAGAACTCTATTAAAGTTACCTGGGCATAGTAATTATACCAACTCCCAGACTATGTCTGAACCTACCTTCTGTGTGTTCACTTATGCTCAAACCACCATTTATTCTAACCCGTACCAATGCATTGAGTTAATTTACCACTATACAGTCTTGTGTCTATTTCCTGATGCTAATTCACAGCCAAGTTAAAGGTATCTATACTTGTGTTCTTAAGTTCTTGCAGTAACTTTTTTATATAACCCAAGTGTTTCAAAGGGACTGAGGGTGTTCTTGGCATCAAGGCTCATAATTACAAAGCGGCTCTGCAGTAGCACTACACTCTACGTTGCCACAAAACTATTCCAGCACAGTCTGTCACTTTTGGATGTTTTATGTTCATAAATTATAAGTGTGCAATGTAGCTAATCGTGCAGCCATTAATGAAAAGTAACTTTTTTTTTTTTTTTTTTTTTTTTTTTGTTTCCCCCTCCCTTACCAGGCATTTCAGAGTGGCCATTAAGCCTACTGCTGGTAAGTAGTAACATCAACAACTACCTTTTTAAAAAAAAAAAAAAAAAAAAAAGGTACAACAAAGTCAATTTGTTTATCTGTTTTGTAGTGTACTACCTTTTTGCTGTCTGGTTTATATAATTTTGTAAAAAAAAAAAAAAAATTCTCCCTCTGTCCCTGGTGATTGCTCGGTTCTAATTAAGAACACTCGTGAAACAATCTCCTTTCACAGATAGGCTTGAACCAAGGGCATATCATGTGACTGTTATCAGTTTGCCATCAATCTCATGGTCTGCCACAGTAGGCCTATAACATGGTTTTGCAAAACCTCATGCATGGAATATGCTGTGTGTTGTGTTGGGTTATTTTTTTCCCCTTTCTTGCTATTAAAACATGGCCTGATTTGACTTAGAAAATCAAAGCAATTGACCCAAGTCCATAGCATACATGCGGTCTTGGTAAGCAATCTGGTTTCATATTTCAGGAAAGAAGAAATCTTTAGGGGTTATTGCACCACTCACTCTTGTATCTGTATAATTTGTTTCTAGTTATGTTTTCTGAGCTGTCTTAGTTTAAAGTGTGTTTCCACTTTTGCAGCCAAAATGGAGTAACGCCTACTTTTATATTTGTTACATTTTCCCATTCATTCATATATCATAACTTGGAAAACTTTTTTTTTTTTTTTTTTTTTTTTTTTTTTGTAACTTAAGCGGAGTTCCACCCTAAAGTGGAACTTCCGCTCATCGGATTCCTCCCCCCCTCCGGTGTCACAATTGGCACCTTTCAGGGGGGAGGGGGGTGCAGATACCTGTATAATACAGGTATCTGCACCCACTTCCGGGTACAGCTAGCCGCAGCTAGCCGCAGACTCCCCGCCCACCCCCGTTGTGTTGTGGGAAATACACAGTTCCCACAACACAACGGGGACCAGTGAAGACGCGCAGCGCGACTCGCGCATGCGCAGTAGGGAACCGGGCAGTGAAGCGGCAACGCTTCGTTTCCTGATTCCCTCAGTGTGAATGGCGGCGGCAGCACCCGAGGATCGAGGGACGGCTCGGTCTCGGGTGCCGACATCGCTGGACCCCGGGACAGGTAAGTGTCCTTATTTTAAAAGTCAGCAGCTGCAGTATTTGCAGCTGCTGACATCTAATTTTTTTTTTTTTTGGTGAAACACCACTTTAGTTGTAAAATGGTTTTGTCTTAAAGGTTTAATTATCCCGGGGTTTGGGAGGTACATTAATGCACTTTAAAACAAAAACTGAACTCTGTTCTGTTCTCACTTGCACATTTCAAGCTATTCTCAACAATTTCTGTGTGTGGAGTCCTATTAATAAACCTGTTCCAAAGCAAAAGCTAGAGTTATTTATTTTTAGGTATGCTGTGTGAATAGGAAACATATGGTGGGGCTTTCTCAAATTTGACTGCAGAAGTAGAAATACGGTTTAACTACCTCAGCTCTCTGGCCATACGTAATATGTTCAGAGAGTGAAAGGTTAAAGTAATTGTAAAGTCTCGTGTGGTGTGGTTTTTTTTTTTTTTTTCCCCCCAAATCGTCTTTCAGGACAGCCACCTAATGAGATACCTCAGCTCCTCACTTCTAAGGAAACACTGCCCAGCCTAGATTTAAAAGGCATGCTTCCCCACCGGCTCCTCAGTTTTGGTGTTTCCTCCGGGTGGTGACACTGCGAGGGACTGTGGCTAAAGACAGCCAGGGAGGCTGAAGCCTGTATGTCCGGGAAGGAGACAGGTCTCTGGGGACTAGTGGCGGTGCGATGCCTCAGAGGTTACCTGGCAGCCACACTGTTTTTCTGTTGCTACCCCAGCTCTCCGAAAGTTGTGTAGTGGGATACTTTAGGGGCCCGCTTTTAGGTTCTCAGTGGAGACTCAGGAGGCGCTGTCCTCCCTGGAGACAAAGTATTGTATTTTCATGTCAGCTCCTTCTGACCTTTTGACAAGTCACTTTATGCAGTGTTTCTGGAGTCATTGATTCGATGGGGCTGAGGGTCAGTTCCCTGAACGGTCTCCTGGCCACTCTCCAAAGGCTATCCAGGGGAGAAGGCCTGGGTGGCTGACAACTCTGCCTAGCAGCACTGGGGTGGTTGGTTCAGATGCCCAACATTCCAGTACTCGCGTCAAGTTGGGGGTTCTCCCTGTGTTTGTGCAAGGTATTTTACATGCCCCAAACACATGCTGGCATTTGATATACATGGCATATTGGCTGGGTGGCGTGCACTCATGACCAGAAGGGTCAGCTCACAGTCTGCACTATAGGCACTGCAGTGAAAACTTTGCCTGTGTAGGACCAGCAAACCAGCTCACCTAAAATCTTCAGGCAAGGGTCTTCAGGTTCTCAAACAGTGAAGAAAGAGCTCACACTGAAGGTGTTGCACCTAAACTGTGCCTTAAACACTGAGGTCATGAGTTTGAATCCTAACCAAGCTAGCACCCTGCATGTTTCACCAGTGTTTTGAGGTTACAGGGTTGCCGGTCGGATGGTGTCAGATGGCCACATCACCTGTATGCACCCGATATAGGAAACTAAACAGGGGATCTCTGACCAGGGCCTGATATCAGGGGGTGGCCCCCTGGATGGTTTCAGAGGGTTAAAGGCCTTCAGGTGACCAGACCCTAGTAAGATGCACGGGTTTCTAGAACACATGGGAAGAAGTGGGAGAAGGCCTGGGCGGTGAATCCAGCAGGCCTCCTCTTTACAAAATTTCTCTGGAGGAGGTGGTTGCAGGAGGACAAGAAAAACATTCTTGCTCCAGGACCAAGGACAGAGCAGTGGGAAAGGGCATTCCTGTCAATTAGGTCTGATAAAAGCTGGAGAAGGCTAGGGTCCAGCTTCTCGGAAGGCTGTGGTTCAGCACCCTCTGCTCCCACCAGACGCTTTTTTTTTTATTTATTTTATTTTTTTCTCCCACAGATCTAGACTTACCGGCCTAGTCTTGGGAGACTGAGGGGTATTGTTGGATTCCATGCTCAAGAGAATGAATGAAAATTATGAATCTTATGAAAGGGACCTATAATTCTTTTTATCGTAGGAAAATGAAATACTCTGGCATTTATACTGGTAGTAAGAAGACGTGCAGCCCCCCAAGTGGTGGGTGATGAGCGTCCTTGTCAGTCTGTGTGCTATCCCTCCCACAGGGGACCTGTTTGTCCTGGGCCAGAGGCGATTCTTGAGTCGCATAGCAGACAGGAAAGCCCTTCCTGTGACATACAAGGGTGACCCAGGTAGAAATGCTGGCCTATGGCCACAGCACCCTGAATGCGCCCGATCTCGTCTGATCACAGGAGTTAAGACTAAACTCAGTGAAAACATCCCCTTTTTTTTCCTCTGGACTGTCTATAGGGTGGTTAACCCTGGGATCTCAAGTTTTCTCCGGGAATTCTGGTTTCCTCCCGTAAAACTTCCTCTTTGGGCCTGAACCGGTATAGGGTTTGCACTCTTGGGTAGGTGCAGTCGCTCAGTGCTGGCATTTCCCCAGGTGCTCGCCCACCCGCAGTCTTATCATTGGGCAGAGAACGCTATGGTCGTTCTCATTGTATCACACTGGCTTAAAGGACCACAGTTCTCTGTCCTGAGGGCTCTGGGAACCTGGTGATCTGGCTACTAAGAGGGATCCCTCAATATTATATTTTATGCTCCACTTATCTGAGATTTGGAGGCGTTACAGCAGCTGGACCAGTTTTAGGTTTGCAGTCTCCCAAGTAGGACCAAACTTTACTTCTTGCAGGCCCTCAAGGGACTTTCCTTTGAACTTTGGTTCATGTGTCAAGGAGTTTCCTTCCTTGTTTTGCAGGGACTAAAGTAAGGAATAAAATCTGTAGCCGTACCTGGGCACGATGGCAATTGGCTAACAATCGGACAAGCCTATATGTAGTTAGATCTCAGCTTTTACCTGACGCTAGAGGCTGATCTTGTTGTCAGCAAAGGGATCAGGCTCTTTGGACACAGAGTCCTGTAAGCTGTAGTCCCACCCTAACATTCCTTTCTGTCTTCCGAAACATGTTGGTGATCTAAGTTTAGAAGCTATTTCTATTCCCCATTGAGATGCACTATTGTTTTTTTTTTTTTTTTTTTTTTATATCTTCATTGTTTCATTTTTATATTTTGTATCAATAAAGTGAATAGATTTTTACATATAACTTGGGTGTACCCTAATTTGCATTCCCTCTGTGTCCGCACTATCCTCGGGGCTTAATCTTTTTCCATAAACTTGTTATTAGGAACTGACAGAGTGTGGGGTTCCTCATTCCCTGGTCGGTTTTCACCTCTTTTCTAGTCCACCTTAAGGGTAAGTGCTCGCTTATCCTCTCATAGGTGGCTGTCCTGAAAGATGATATGGGAAAATTAGTGTTGCTTACTGGTAACGTCTTTTCCAGGAGTCTTTCAGGATAGCACCATGTACACATCCTGGTTGGTTTCCTTTTGGGTTCCTAACTCAGGAACCATCAAAAAGTAATTTTATGATGTGTTCTTGTGTCTCCCCAGCTAGTTGGAGTTGCTCTTGAAGAATTAAGGAGCTGGCGGGGAAGCATCCCTTTTAAATCCTAGGCTGGGTGGTGTTTCCTCAGAAGGGAGGAGCCGAGGTCTCTCATGGGTGGCTGTCCTGGAAAAGACATTACAACTCAATTTTTTTTAATTTTATAAATAACAAACAATGTTATACTTGCCTGCTCTGTCGCAGTGGATTTGCACAGGGCAGCCTGGATCCTCTTCTCGGGGACCTCTTCTGTGCTCCTGGCCCCTCCCTGGTGAGTACCCCCCACAGCAAGCAGCTTGCTATGGGGGCACCCAAGCTACAGCTCCGTGTGTCCATTCAGACACTGAGCTGACACTGAGCTGCCATTCGGCCCTGCCCCCTCTTTCCTGTTTGGCTAACTGACTTTGACAGCAAGGCGAGCCAATGGCCCAGCTGCAGTGTCTCAGCCAATTAGGAGGGAGAGTCTGGGATGACCAAGCAACTCGTGGACAGAGATAGGGCTCTGAGGTTAGTATTGGGGGGGGGGGGGGGTTCTGAGGAGGCTGCTACACACAGAAGGCTTTATCTTCATGCATAGAATGCATAAAGCACTCTGCCTTTTCAATCCCTTTTAAACACAAGCTGTGGTAGCAACCGAGAGCTGGTACTTTTTTTGTTTTCCTTCAGCCAGCTCTTGAGTGTAAAGTCAGTGATCCACGTGGCTTTTTTTTTTTTTTTTTTTTTTCTGCTCTACATGGGACCACATGAAAGGGTTTCAGGGTGGCAAGCAGGAGAAGATGAGGAACATCCACTCTTCAATCTCCTCCTGCAGTGAAGGAAGCCAGAAGTGCTCAGGTCTGAGCGGTTTCAGTTTCGAGGCGATCATTCCTTGGCTGATAGTCAGAGAGAAGCAGGCAATCAAACACTCTCTGTGCTTGAATAGCTGCTTTGGAGGGCAGGGGAGACATTGGGGGTATAGTAGACCCCCAATGTCTCCATAGATGGTGCCCGTCACCTGCTCAATGCTATTACATGGAAGTTTGCTAACCCCTTGTGATGGCAATAAAGTTATACTGGGGGGGGATTCAAAAGTTAAACTAAAATGATCATTTTACCCACTTGCCTACAGGGCACTTTCACCCCCTTCCTGCCCAGGCAAACACAGATTTGATTGCAGCTGTGGAAGTCAGGGATAACTATGGGAAACAGCAATCGGAGTAATTACATTCAACATAAATTATATGAAAAAGTGGTATGAGGGTAGTGCAAGAACACTTTTTTTTTTTTTTTTTTTTTTTTTTTTTTTTTTCTTCTTTAAAAAAAAAAAAAGCCAACTTTCCTAAACAGTGTTCCATACTACAGGATATTAAATAAGATCCAATTTTAGAAACCTTGATACTGAGGGAAAAATGGGAGAGCTTTCAGAACATATTAAATAATGGCAATGGGCAGCTAAAAGACCATGAGAGAATGGTAACTTGTTTTTTTTTCTGCCAGTAAATACCTTCTACCGCCCACTTCCTGTTGTCTTGTAAAAAGCCTAAGCTTATGACCTCATGCACAGCTCTCTAACTCCTGAGTTTGCCAGGAAGGGAGGGGGGATGAGTCATAAGGGGGCCAATAAGAGCTGCAGAGCTAGAGGTGTCTGTGTAAATCCAGGAAGTGAACAGACAGCAACTTCAGCTGCCCAGTTAAAATGAATGCAGCCGGACTCTGTGGAGGGAGATTTCTGTAGCATATTTGGCAAGTACAGCATCGCAGTGTATATATAAAATTATATGCAAAGTGGTTGGGGGGAAGCTTCAGAATGGCAAAGATGGTTTTTATTACAAATTATATGAGCAGACTGCAGCTCCTCTTTATGTTGCCACAATCTTGGATGATTGCAGTGAGAAAACGGGTGTGAATTTTTTTTATTTTTGGTTTTTATTTTGTGCTGTGCAAAAATCATTTTATATTTCCAAAATCAGTATTTATTCAGGTTGAAATCTGTTCTGTGAATCTGAGTACGGTACCACAATCCATTTTACAACATTTACATTAGATGCCGTCTGCATTATGCCTGCTGTAGTCAAATCCTCCACTAGCTGGTGCTAGTGATATTTAATAAATATTTTGCTGCAGTTTAGTTTTGTGCTCTTGCCCTTATTTTTTTTTTTTTAGGCTTCAAATATGATACAAGATAAATGACACATTGCAAAATGCCCTTTGACGTTACAGCACGTTCAGGCCCCTTTCACATGGATGCCCTCTGCTCTGTTCTATCTCAGTAGGGGATCTAGACTGATCTCTTCCCCCCCCCCCCCCCCCCCCTCTCCTGAGTCAGGATCAGAACCAAAACAGATGTCACATATATAACATTGGTGTCATTTTTATAACTGTAGGCTTTTTCTCATGAGCAAGCCTGATTAAGAATTAATCAGCTGGGATGGCTAATCGCCATTTTTCCCCATGACAGGCTGGCATTAATATTGGGGGCATTGGTAGGATTTTGAAGAACTCCCAGAGCATGTTGAGAAATTCTGCAATGTGTTGCTTTGAACAGTGCCAAGTCAGTGAGAGGCTTAAAGGGGGATTGTGTAATAGAACCCGAGCTCACTCGCTGTCTACATTCTATGTAACACATTTTCCCACCCAGCACGCTTTTCTTGGGAAGAGGTGTATGGTTTTGTGTGTGTGTGTGTGGTGTGTTTTTTTTTTTTTTTTTTTATTTATTTATTTTATTGTGTTTGCAAATCAGCCATACAGTTGGGAATCAAGTAACATTGTTACAAATAACTGAAAGCAATCTAGGTAACCAAATTTTAAGTACTTCAGAGCCCCTCAATGCTTAATAGGCCTACACTGCAAGGGTTGATGGCTCGTTTTGTCTGGGGTAGGAGAGAAACCTGTATACTTGCCCAATCCTCTACTCCCCCTACAGGCAGCACTCTCCCACGATCCGGCGGTCAACTGTCTCTTGGTATTCTCGCATCCAGAGCAGGGCTATGGACCCTGCTCTGCTATTGATGATGTCAGAACTCTAGACTAGTGAAGCATAGGGGTGCAGATGCAGGGGAGCAGTCTAGCTGCGAGGAGGAACAAAGGATCATGTAAATCTCCATGTTTTTTCCCCATGGGCATAAACAAGCAATTAGGCACATGTCTGGACGAGCACTCAGCTCAGCCTCTAAGCAAGTCGCTGAAAGCCTTCTGCTCCCTCCACAGCCCTGCACTACAGTGTGCGAGGAGGGGGCAGAGCAGAGAGCTGCTGACAGTCACCAGCTCTCTACTCGGAGCTGTGAGAACCGAGCGATCAGCGGTGTTTGATCACTCAGTTCTCAGCGTTGGAGCTGGCGGGAGACAGCTGGATGCTCCCTACACCTAGGCGAGTAATTCCAAAAAAAAAATTCGTCCTCATCCTCCTCCTGTTTTTCATCTGCTATGCCGATCTCATGAGTTGTAAATGAGTTTTGAACACTGCTTGTCCTAACTGGGTTAAACCTCTAGAAGCCAACCTTCTGCATTGTATGTTAATGAGGAGAAACAGGGTGTCACTCTTTTTTCAGTGGTGACAGATTGAGTTTCCTCATTTTAAATTAAGAGTTGCTTGCAGTGTGCCCAAGGATGCACAAAGCACCTAGAAAGGTAAGCAATATATTTTATTTTTTTAAAGCATTTTGTGTAAATAGGAACACAACACATAGTAGGGCCTTCTCTGACTGCAAAAAGTGAACATTTTAGGACAGCAGCTCTGGTACATGTCACTTGTACAACACAATGACAGAACAACTCTGCTTAGAACTACCAGCTGATTGCTCTAAATCAGGGACAGTCCCTTGAAATCGGGGATAGCTGGGAGCTATGCTGAAAGTACCAGCAATGTCCCTCATTCCTCCTCATTTGTCCCTCATTTTGGTCTGATCTATACAGTTGTATATAAAATTCACTTTTTATCTAAGTTTTTTTTTTTCCAGCGCTAAACCTTTCATCTGTTTTCTAAATTGCTGCATTTGTAAATTCCAAAAGCCAATATAAAGGAATAGCAGTGGTAAAAAAAAAAAGTGGGTTTAACCAATTAGATTTTTTTTTTTTTTTTTTGTACAATTATCCTATAAGGGGGGCGTGTCAAGGGGTGTTTCCTATGCCTGCACACTTTTGCTGATAGGTGTCCCTCAAGTTGGGGTGTATCCTTTCAGGTATGGGAGAGCATGTGATTCACCCCTCTTCGATCATTAGACAGTGCTGGTGCTTTGTAACTGTCCAGACACCAATGCTTGGTCCTGTGTAAGTTCTAACTAGAATAGGTGCTTACATAGGATTTTGCCTAGCTGCAGATAACTTAAGCGCAAAGGAGAGTATAGGCTGCTGCGGTGGGAGCTGGTGAAGTTGTTGCATTGCCCTGCTTGGGATAAAGAAAAGGTTCACTTCAAGAAACCAAAAATTAATTTGGCTTCTGTACTTTAACACAAACAAGAGGACTAGGTTCTCAAAGATCCATCCACTTGTCAGTACAAAGCAATTACTGATCTCTAATTTGATAATGTCTCCTTATTTCTCCAGAGACCATACAACCTTCTGCAATTTGACCCCTGTCTGAGTTCCGAACTTCTGACACCTTGGATGTTTGAAGCCTTCCCATACACAGCAAGCTACATTTCTGGACCAGAATTCAAGGACTACTTGCGTTGGCATGTCTTCAGCGTGGTTATATTGAGTTATAGCTGAATCTACCCTAATGATGTGTGTTTGTTTTTTGTTTTTGTTTTTTTGTTTTTTATATGACTTTCACTTTTTCTCTTTCACATATTTATGTTGCATTAAATGGTAGTTTTGTAGAGTATCCACTAGAGGGAGCATTAACATTTTCTACAAATTTTCAGCTTTAAAGAGAAGATATGGGCTGCATGGTGAGTGCTGTGTTCTGTGACCTGACCAACTTCGTAAGATGCAATAAAGCACAATTATTATGTAACAAAGCAGGAAGCTGAGTTTGCATATGAAATTAGAAGGAATGGTTGCCCTCGTAATCATACAAATTATATGTGGGGGAAAAAAACACATCTTCTCTTCCAATTCATTCAGAATTGCATTTATTCATTTTCGGGTAATATTCTAAAATATTAACATTTTTGTTGTAAGCAATGTATTTGTTTATGTAAATTAAATGTGGGGTTTTTCTGGCAAGCTACTTTCTTGTGCAGTGTGGTTTTTCCAATGCTAAGGTAGTCTTCCTGTGCAATATGCAAGTGAAGGCGCAAAGAACTGGTGATAACAACAATAACAGCAATAGTAAGAACAGAGGGATAGGGAACAAACTGAAATATTTCCAGTCTCACATTACATTAAATGGATAGATAATGTCCACATGTATATGTCCAAAGTGGAGAAAATGAATATCTCATTAACATATATAGGGTAAGGTCTCACTGTCATGTGAACATAAGGAGTTCAAGGGTCCAGTTAATCATGATAGGTCCACGAGCAGGGCTGCCTTCATCAAGAAGTGAAACCACATTCCAGTCCTAAGGAAAAGCAAAAAAGAGAGGCGCCTCTGGGTGCAGACTAAAAACAAGGTTTATTTCATAAAAAAGTAATGATCATCAAACTCACATTTAGAAGGTCGTCAGTAGGCATAAAATAGTGATCAATACTGAGGAGGACATCATCCATCAAAGGTACAAGACAGTCAAAGACAACTCCTAGCAGGGGGCTCTGCCTGTGTGTGAGGAGAGGTACCGCTGAGATGTGAGGCCGGCCGCAGCGGTGACAGGTCACAGTACTAGGCCGAGAGCATGGAAGACTGTAAACATCCGATGAGGAGTGATGACGTCATGTGTCGAGCGTTGCGTTGCAGGGCGTACGGGCTGTGATGACGTGACAGCCGCGCCCCTTCATCAGGCTGAGGATGGATGGGATAGGGCGGTTTAAGACAACCAGAGATTGTGGTGATTGGTGTGGGTGAGGAAGGGGAGGGGCGGGACCGGGAAAACAGGAAGTAACCTAGAGGAACGATCGAGAAGTGTCAGCAGTGGAGTGTAAAGTGTAAGTGTCAGCAGTTAAGTGTAAAAGCATGACAATGATGGGGAAGCAGTTATGTGAAAAGAAAAAGGAAAATGATGTAAAAAAGAATTGGACTGGAGGAGATGTATTAAAAAATAAGATGAAAATGGTAATAATGGTAAGAGTATGTAAAGAATTTATGAAAAAAAAAAAAAATAAATAAATAAATAAAATACAAAAAACAAAAAATACAAAAATAAAATAAAATAAAATAAAAAATAATTAAAAATGAAAAATAATGAAATTAAAATAGGTTAATTGATAAATAAATAATAATAAATAATGAATGTATGAATAGTGATAATGGGGATAATGTAAGAATATAAATATATATAAATCATGAATTTAAATGAATCCATAATTTATGCAATGGAAAATGATAAATGTATGTAAAAAATAGATGTCTGTTGATATATACATGAATATCAATCTAGAGGGGGGGGGGATAAGCATATACGTATATCTATACATATACGTATACATAAACATATACAGTCCCATATGAAAAATAGAACTGGAAGGAAAGGGGGGGAGGGGAGGGAGAGGGGAAAAGAATATATACAGGCACATATGATTATAATAAGGAAAATGTCTAATAGAACTGGAAGGACGGGTGAGGGGGGGGGGGGGGGAAGGGGGAGGGAAAGGCGGAGAGAAAAGAATGGGCATGTATCTCTCCATCACACACAAATCAGACCTTATGTAAAAAAACACACACAGTTAATAAACAATTGATTAAAAAAGAGGCAAAAAATTCTAATTATCACTAAATTAGTGATAATTGATAAAGGTTCTTATTTAAAATTATTGTAGCACATGTGTGCGTACGCAAAAATGCGCACGCACACAGCGCACACAGATACGGAACAAGACTTCAAATTTATTCACACAAAACCTAGACAGCTAATGATCTGGTAAAAAAGCAGAGAACTAAAATATGTGTATAAAAGATTTTAAAGGATGGTAGAAATCTCTATACTTTCGTTAATTCCTCCTGGCGATAGGGCATCGAAGGTATATATCCAAAAAGTTTCCTGGGAACAGAGCTTCTTGAATCTTTCAGCGGGAGACAGGGATCTGGGAATTTTGTTCAATTACCCATACCCTGAGTCCCACTGTCGAGCTCTGGTGGGCCGCCGCAAAGTGTCTAGGGACACTATGTGGATCGGTGCCACCTTCAATTAGCCTTCGGTGCTCACCGAACCTCTGTCTGAGAGCCCTGATGGTACGGCCTACATAGATCAATCCGCATGGGCAGCTCAGGCCATAGACTACAAAGTCTGAACAGTTGAAGTCTTTTAACATATATGTTTTACCTTTTGTGACAAAAGACTTCTGACCATGATGGACGAAGTGGCAAGTTTTGCACAAGGCCTTGCGGCACTGATACATACCCACCAGGGGTATGAGTGTGGGTGCAGCAGGAGAAGGTACGGTGGATTTGAGTTTGCTGGGGGCAATTTTGCTCTTTAGGTTAGGGGCCCTACGGTAAGTGACTTTGGGATGTGAAGGTAATACGGCTGAGAGGTGGGGATCCTGTTGTAAGCTATCCCAATGTTTGGATAGAATTTTTTCCATGTGTTTAAATTTGTGGTGGAAAGTAGTGACAAATCTGCTAGAACAGTCCTTGGGAGATGTACTATCTCTAGGAGGTTTGCCGTGAAGATAGTGATTGTAGGCTTCATCAACCAAGGACTCAGGGTATTGTTTATCCAAAAACTTCCTTTTAAGATTAACACTAAGTGCAGTGTAATCGGACTCTTTTGTGCAGTTTTGTCGAAGGCGACAAAACTGTCCCTTTGGGATGTTGGTGATCCACTTTGGAAAATGGCAACTGTTGTAGTGTAAGTACGAGTTGCCTGCGGTAGGCTTGGTATAGTTTTTGGAGGTGATGGCTGAACCTTCGTGACCCAATTCTAGATCCAGAAAGGCTATGGTGGCACAGTCTGTGACAGATGTAAATGAAAGTCCATAAGGATTACTGTTGCAATGTTTCACAAAGGGAGTAATGAGCTCGGAGTCACCATCCCAGATGATAATCACATCATCGATGTACCTGCCGAAGAACACTATGTTTGCTGCAAAAGGGTTATGATTGTAGATGTATTCGTTTTCCCAAAAACCCATAGCTACATTGGCGTAAGACGGAGCAAAATTAGCTCCCATCGCCGTACCCTGTATTTGATGAAAAAAATCTCCATTGAAAGTAAAATAATTGTGCGTAAGGCAGAATTCTGTAGCTTCTATGATAAATCTGGCCTGACGTGTATTCATTAAGGGATCCATAGATAAAAACTGCTCCAATGCCATCAATCCGAATTGATGTGGAATAGAGGTGTACAGAGAGCATACATCGAGTGAAAGCCATGCATAAGAGGACTCCCATCTGTAAGAAGACAGGAGCTCTAAGATGCATTCCATCACGTATGTATGACCGTAAGGATAAGACTATGGGCTGTAAGAATTGGTCTATGTACAAACTGAAACCTGTGGTGACACTTTCCATCGCTGCTACAATAGGTCTGCCAGGAGGATCCGTTGGACTTTTGTGAATCTTGGGTAGGTAATAAAAATAAGGGATTTGATAGAAAGGTTTCCGCAGGAATAAACTTTCTGCTTTCGTAATGATTTCTTCTTTTAGAGCATTGTTTATGAGGGTGTCAGCCTCCAGTGCAAATTCTGCAGTGGGGTCTTTATTAAGCTTAGCATAAGTGGCTCTATCTAAAAGGAGTCGATATGCTTCCCTTAGGTAGTCAGACCTATTGAGCAGCACTATACCACCCCCCTTGTCAGCTGACTTGATGACCAAGTCCCCGGCAAGGGTAAGGTGGTTCAGCGCTGTGATTTCAGAAGGTGAAAGGTTATGAGTTTTGGATGTATAATTGCACATTTTTATTAGATCAGCATAGACCACTCTATAAAAGCTCTCAATGTATGGGCCTTTCGATTGAGTGGGAAAAAAGATGGACTTGGGTTTTAATGTGGACCGTATGATCGGCGGAGATGTGGCTAGATGTTGGGTAAGCATCAGTGATGTGAATTCATCAGTCAAAACTACCCAAATCCTCAATATTGTGGTCAGGTACCTCTACACTGAGATCAGATGAAACAGTGGGGGATATGGTGGGGGTCTGAGTATTGGATACGCCATCTGTATTCTGATCTTTGAGTGATTTTATTTGGAAATGTCTTGTCAAGGTTAATTTGCGTATGTAGCTGTTTAGGTCCTTGAAGAGGACAAAAGGATTAGGTTTGTTTACCGGGGCAAAATTGAGTCCGCGATTTAAGAGGGAAGTGTCAGCAGGGGACAGGGTGTGGGAGGATAAGTTGAAAATCTTTACCGTTTTGGGTGTTTCAGTGTGTTGGCCTGTTTTTCTAGTTCGTCCTCCTCTACAGCCTCTTCTGTAAGTTTTCTTTTTCTTGATATGGGGGCTGGAGGAGGACCGAACGCTAAAAAAGGGGAGGTGGAACTGTTCACTGTAGGAACGTTAGAAGTGTTCAATGACGGGGTGTTCAAAGATTGGTTTTCTATCAGGGGCACTATAGGTTCTGTAGGCCTGGGGTTGGGAGTGGCTGGATAATTACTTAGTTTCGGACTGGTGGAGACGGTGGTAGGAATTTCAGCAACATTAGTGCGGATGGGAGGACCATCTTTAGGGGCACTACAGGGAGTGCTGGGTCTATTGTAGAATTGATTGAGAGCATTGATCAATCCCAAATTCTTATTCCTGTGTTTATGGAAAACCTGTTTATGTGGTGTTTTGGACGGATGTTTGGAAATGTTAGACTGTGTGAAGGCACGTGAAGTGCGAGAAAAGGAATGAATCAAGGGATTCTCAGGCTGTCTCATAGGAATGACAGCATCATATGGTTTGATATCCAACAGGGAAGGGATGGGGGGATTGGAAGGTGCCTGATCGCACCCATTCTGTTCAGGTGAGTGTGAGGTAGTCATATTGGGTATAGGTTTCTGCTTTTTATTCCATGAAAAAACTTTGTTGGAGTTGTAATCCTCCAAATCACGTTTAAATTTCCCCATCTTGACATCAATGAAAGCATCCTCATCTTTTTTGTTTTTTTCCTTCAGTATCTCAAGCCATGATAGTGGAATATGGACTTGGAAACTGGCAATATCTTTGATGATAGCTTGAACTTGCTCAGTGAGGGTATTGAGCTTGTGGGCTCTATGGGAGATCAATATTCCCATCCATTTAGGAGGAATTAACGAAAGTATAGAGATTTCTACCATCCTTTAAAATCTTTTATAAACATATTTTAGTTCTCTGCTTTTTTACCAGATCATTAGCTGTCTAGGTTTTGTGTGAATAAATTTGAAGTCTTGTTCCGTATCTGTGTGCGTGCGCATTTTTGCGTACGCACACATGCGCACACATGTGCTACAATAATTTTAAATAAGAACCTTTATCAATTATCACTAATTTAGTGATAATTAGAATTTTTTGCCTCTTTTTTAATCAATTGTTTATTAACTGTGTGTGTTTTTTTACATAAGGTCTGATTTGTGTGTGATGGAGAGATACATGCCCATTCTTTTCTCTCCGCCTTTCCCTCCCCTTCCCCCCCCCCTTTCCCCCTCCCCCCCCTCACCCATCCTTCCAGTTCTATTAGACATTTTCCTTATTATAATCATATGTGCCTGTATATATTCTTTTCCCCTCTCCCTCCCTCCCCCCTTTCCCCCCCCCCTCCCCCCTTTCCTTCCAGTTCTATTTTTCATATGGGACTGTATATGTTTATGTATACGTATATGTATAGATATACGTATATGCTTATCCCCCCCCCTCCCCCCCCCCCCCCCCCTCTAGATTGATATTCATGTATATATCAACAGACATCTATTTTTTACATACATTTATCATTTTCCATTGCATAAATTATGGATTCATTTAAATTCATGATTTATATATATTTATATTCTTACATTATCCCCATTATCACTATTCATACATTCATTATTTATTATTATTTATTTATCAATTAACCTATTTTAATTTCATTATTTTTCATTTTTAATTTTTTATTTTATTTTTGTATTTTGTTTTTTGTATTTTATTTATTATTATATTATTTTTTATTTTTTATTTTTTTTTTTTCATAAATTCTTTACATACTCTTACCATTATTACCATTTTCATCTTATTTTTTAATATATCTCCTCCAGTCCAATTCTTTTTTTACATCATTTTCCTTTTTCTTTTCACATAACTGCTTCCTCATTGTCATGCTTTTACACTTAACTGCTGACACTTACACTTTACACTCCACTGCTGACACTTCTCGATCGTTCCTCTAGGTTACTTCCTGTTTTCCCGGTCCCGCCCCTCCCCTTCCTCACCCACACCAATCACCACAATCTCTGGTTGTCTTAAACCGCCCTATCCCATCCATCCTCAGCCTGATGAAGGGGCGCGGCTGTCACGTCATCACAGCCCGTACGCCCTGCAACGCGTCGCTCGACACATGACGTCATCACTCCTCGTCGGATGTTTACAGTCTTCCATGCTCTCGGCCTAGTACTGTGACCTGTCACCGCTGCGGCCGGCCTCACATCTCAGCGGTACCTCTCCTCACACACAGGCAGAGCCCCCTGCTAGGAGTTGTCTTTGACTGTCTTGTACCTTTGATGGATGATGTCCTCCTCAGTATTGATCACTATTTTATGCCTACTGACGACCTTCTAAATGTGAGTTTGATGATCATTACTTTTTTATGAAATAAACCTTGTTTTTAGTCTGCACCCAGAGGCGCCTCTCTTTTTTGCTAGTCTTCCTGTGCAGATAGCAGTTTGGGGCTTTATTTTATTTTAAAATTTTGGATATTTCTTGTGGTTTTTAGTTTGGTAATTCATAACTCCCAACTGTCCCTGATTTGGAGCAATGTCCCTCTGTCCTCCTCATTTGTCCCTCATTTTTGTCTGATCTATATAGATGTATATAAAATGCACTTTTTATTTATCAGTGTTTTCCAGCGCTAAACCTTTCATCTGATTTCTAAATTGGTGCATTTGTAAATTCCAAAAGCCAATATAAAGGAATAATAGTGGTAAAAGCACTTGTGGGTTTAACCAATCTTTTGTTTAAAAAAAAAAAAAAAAAAATTATTTTAAGGGGGCGTGGCAAGGGGTGTGTCCTATGCCTGCATACTTTTGCTGATAGGTGTCCCTCATTGCCATCTCAAAGTTGGGAGGTATGGTAATTGTTGCCATAGTCCATAAAAGTTAATGTGGGCCAGTGGCGTAACAACCTTCAGGGCGCCAGTGCAAGAAGCTATTAAGGGCCCCCCTGTCCCTTGGCTGGGGCCCTTCCCTCTGAGCCCAGTGGTGAAACAGCAAGGCCCAGGACACCTTTGTGACCATTGTAGTTCTGTCACTGGGGTTAGTTTTGTTCTCCCCCCCCCCCCCCCCCCCCCCCCCCAGCATCTTTCAGGACAACCAGCATGAGACGCTGGCTCCTCCCTTCCACAGGAAACACTGTCGGCCATCTTTTAAAATCCCAGCTTCCCCTGCCGGCCCTTCGGTTATCCTTGTTTCCTCTGTGATATCTGTCTCTACCGCATCCAATCAGAGAACACTGCATTCAAATGTGTGCAGACTAAACCCCTGCTTTTAACGCATACTGCTAGACAGGTTATTTGGTTGTCTGCTAAGCTTGGTAAGTTGAGCTTGGTTTTTCCCTTTGATCTATCCTTGCCCTTGTTTGTACGTGGAATATGCAGTTAAGCTGGACCAATGTCACTAAGCAAAAAAAAAAAAATCTATACCTGGAACTTGGCAATCTTTTGAGATTTTAGTGATTGTGGTTACATTAAACTAGATGCTATTCCTGTATGAATTTACAGAATTCACCTGATGGAGATTTGTAATCTATTGACAAATTCCCTTTTGTGGGCCGGAGTCCTGCAGGAGAAAGTTAAGGCGCAACCTACCCCTTCCTTCCACAATGAGATGGTGGATGTGGTTGCATGGAAACAAGATGCTGATGCCACAGTGGCAGTCACCGAGAAGTTTGAGCCTGCATCCCTCCATAGAGGAAGCCCAGGCGCCTACACTCCTGTCAGCCATGCAAACAGTGCTGATGCAGCTAGCTCAGGATCTGGCTGCCCTAAAACAGATGGTGGCCTCCTTCTAAAAGGGTCTCACCCCAACCCCCTAGAGGTGAGAACTTGCTGTTCTCAGGAACACTGAAGAAGACTGAAAATGTTGGCAGTGTGGTCGCTATGGACACACATTCAAGAATCCATCCAGGCCGTCATTTAACTACTGACTCCTGGGGCAGAGGGTCAACCCCCGGGAGAGACAACTCAGAGTCCCGACAAGTATGCAGGTATGAGTGCTTCGAGTCCAGTGGTATCCACCCTAGTCATCGGGCAAGCTGTCCCATGTTTAATTGACACTGGGTCAGAGGGAATGTGACCTCTATGTGAAAAGGGTCAGAGCCTGGGAACAGCTGGACCCCCTGCTGGCATTCCCCTCCCACCGGCCAAAAATCTACTTATCCTGGTTGAAGGCGTTACTTGGGGATCCAGATCGAGGACCTGTGAATCCCATAGTGCTGGGCATGAACATGTTAAAGGGACCTGGAATTGCCACGCCTACTGGTCAAATATGAAAATATGAACATTCGGGTCAGAGGTCCGTGGTTGCAGCCTGTGAGAAGTTTGGCTCAGAGTACTCCAAGCTTGCGAAGCACAGTGCAGGGCAATAAAGAGGCAACCAGAACAAGTGGGGGGCACCCTGCAAGAGATAGTATGGTCCCTCCCAGTAGGGGCCTACAGGGAGCCACCATTCTGGTAGAACCCTGCAAGGATCCCGTACCATCAGGGGAATGGGTGGTGGGCTGTACCTTCTCTTTTTTTTTTTTTTTTTTTTTTTTTTTTTTTTTTAATCCAAGGTCCATCGTTGAAAAGTGCTGGTGCAATTTGTCAACCTAGGAGCAATGCCAATCTTGCTGCCCAGGCATGCCACATTGGCTGACATTTATGCTGTTCCTCGTCACTGCATCTCTGAGGCTCAGCCAGGGGTGGAGGTGGTATGTGCCCCCTTACAGGCAGCCATGGCTCGAGACCCAATACAAGTCCTTGTTGGAGCAGCTGGAAGTCGCCTTTAAAGACTTTGCCCTACCTCAGCAGAGACTCCTCCATCAGCTATTAGAGAAGGACTTGCTGGTGTTTTCCACTAGTCCTGGGGACTACGGGTTCACTGAAGCAATTGACCACCCTATTCATACAAGGGACACAATGCCCATCCAGGAGTGGTACTTCTGCATTCCCCCAGCGCTGTGCCAAGGGGTCAAAGAGTTACTTCGCAATATGTTACAAAGTAGGGTGATCCAGGAAACCCGCAGTCCATGGGCTTCTCCCTTTATACTGGTGTGCAGGAAAGTCCACACGGCTGTGTGGACTATCGCAAACTGAAAGCATGCACCAAACTGGCCTTCATTGAGAGGTCTTGGATTTAATTTTCGAGGCTGTGCAGATTTACCTCGCTTTCCTGCCGTGGCACTGTTGTTGGAGGAAAACTCAAGAGTAACAGGGTTCCTTCATGGTTTCCTTGGGTCACTGGGGAAGCTATCCTATTGGATGCTGCTGCCCCATTTGACTCTTGCAGCCATTTTGCATAAGGCAGAGCCTATTTAAGGTGTTGGTTCCCAGTTTTGGTGCGCTTTATGCGAGTGGGTAGCATAGCGACCCAACTTGTCAGGCACAGTACTGGAGGTAGAAAAAGGTTTCGGATAAGAAGGGAAAGTATAGGGTCAGTGATTCCTCTGGGCATCTGCTTGCTTGGGTACCAGATGGCCAGGCACATCTTTCTTTACAGATGCTATGAGTCCAACAGAGCATTGCCTCATCCTTATTTTTGCAAACTGTGAGTGTACCCAGCTGGGATTCCCCCCCGGTTCTATTGTGAACTGTTACTGCATTCTTCAATACAAGTTCTGTATTGCACCTGTCTATATGAATTATTGCCTCTGCACCCCACAGACACGCCCATGAATTTTCAGCACTTGAAGTGGCATTTATGGTTTAGATACTTCCAACAGCGAGATCTCTCTGCCACAATTCCTGACTCTGTTTCTGTCCACCGCTGGCCTTTGCATGTTCCTGCACCATCTATTGCTTTCTCAGTTATATAAAATATAAATTCCAACAGGAAGAGTAGGATCCTTTCAAGATGGACACAGCAGGTGTACAGCCCCAGGGCCTCAAGCACCAAGACCTCCCCAAAAGAAACCACAAGCGAGGTTCATTTGGTGGCCTCATTTTGATAAGACCAATCCATGCATGTTTGAATGAATTGGCCATAAGGTTGTTCATCTAGCATGCATTATTTTTTTGTGTACTTCTCAAGCTTTTTTATTAATTAGTCATTTAAAAAAGTATACCCCATGGAAATTGCAAGCATTAGATCTTCTTCAAACCGTCACTACAGTTAAAGGTGATATACTTAAACGCAAGCAAAATTAGCTTTTTTAATAAAAAAAAAAAAATCAAAAGATGGAATGGTATACTGGGGGAAAAGGTAAATATACCCCTGGCCTCAGATGCTGGCATACCGGCCCTGTATCAGAACTTACTACCTGTAGGCATTTTGTAAAACTGCCCATTAGTTTCTCACATCTACTTGGTGAAAATTTTGATTACTTCTCCATGCAACATTCCTTCAGTTGCAAGATATTTGTGGGTTTCCTTGCATGAACTGCATGTTTCAAACCTCCCTTCCTTACTCACAGCACATTTCAATTTCAGGGTTTTACCTAAGCCAGCACATAAAACTCCAATTTTTTTTTTTCTAATTTTTAAACCATTCCTTGAGGAATTTACTTAGGATCTTCTTCAATTTGTTAAAAGATCAATTTCCGGTTCTACTTTTGGAGGGATGACCTCCCATCAAATCTGGAGTGGACTAGAGCACTTGGGTACCATCACTTCTCTGTTTTGCAACCGTTATTAGTTAAAAGATAAGTTCATCTTTTGTAACATGTTACACCCATATTCAGGGTGTAACATGATACAGATGCACCAGCCTCCACATCCCCTGTTTTGACAGCGAGCGGGGTATCTTCTTCCTTCACATTTGTGTGCATTCATATGCATTTGCAGTTTGTTCCAATAAGGAAAAATGCAGCATGCTGTACTTTTTTAAACGCACATGAAAGCACTGCAATAATGTAAACTTGGCTCATTGAAATACATTCATTGTTTTTGCATATGTTAGTACTGTGTTCATACTGCTTTTAAAACCACACCCAGCTGCATGATGCCTATCTTGTACTAGTCTGTAATGAATCTGTGTGGCTGTACCAGTAAGGGAAGTGCCATCCTTTTTGTCTCTAAACTTTTTTTTTTTTTCTTATTTTCTTCTTTATTTTCTGTAAGTGCAGTTACACTTTTAATGTGCAGCCTGTTCTATTTATTAAAGCTAGCTTTGCACTATATGCCGGTGCGGGACTGCGTCTAATCAGATGCTTTCCTGCACCCGAATCAATAACATGCTGCTGTTAGCAGATGCAGCGGGTGCTATTAACCTTTGCCGACCCGCTATACATATACTGCGATGGGGCTGCTCCTACAGGCTCAGCGACGAACCCGTATATTTATGGGTTTTAGGCGCCTACTGACCTTTGATTTGACACAGCGGCAGTCTGTCAGCACATCCTGGCCAATGATGCATGGTCAGGGAAAAACAAATTGACCTGTCGTAAAAAACAGCAAGTTTCACACATTTCACTTTGTTAGGCACACAATTAACCCCTTGATTGTCCCTAGATGTTAACCCCTTCCCAGCAAGTGTCATTAGTATAGTGACAGTGTATAGTTTTAGCACTGATCACTGTGTTCGTGGCAGTTTGTCAATAACACCCCCCCCCCCCCCCCGCATCGTTTAGTGTAAGATTGCCTGCTGTACTATCACAGTCCTGCGCTGATCGCTGCCATTACTAGTATACAAAAAAATTGAAAAAATCCAGTATATACACCATAGTTTGTAGAGACTAACTTTCACGTAGGCCAATTAATATACACTTATTGGGATTATTTTCACCAAATTCATGTAGCAGAATGCATTTTGACCTAAATTTTATGAAGAATTTTTTTTATTGGATAGGTTTCATAGTAGAAAGTAAAAAATATTGGTGTGGTGGTTGTTTTTTCGGTCTTTTTTCATTTTATATAATAAAAAACCCAGTTGTGCTCAGATACCACCAAAAGAAAGCTCTATTTGTGTGGAAAAAAAGCTATAAATTTAATTTGCATATAGCGTTGCATGACTGTAACGCAGTGCTGAATAGAAAAAAATGGCCTGGTCATGAAGGGGGTAAAATCTTCCGGAGCTGAAGTGGTTAATTCTTAATGGCACCCCCATTCGCTGAAAACCACAACACGTTTTACCATGCTGAGAACCGCATAGCACTGTGCGCTTTCCCTGCAGCTGCAATTTTGGAAAAGGTGAAGTGCCTTTTCCCCTGCATTTTGCCTTGGTATGGCAGCCCTTTCAAATGAATGGGCTGCTGTCCCCATGCAGACGCGGCTGCAGTTAAACCAACACAGTGTGAACCTAGTCTAATGTGAAGTATTCACTGCCTCCTTACTCTGCAGATTCTGCTGTAGAGTATTTTCCTGTGGAGTCATACATTTATATATGGGCTCATACACAGGCACATTCTGCAGTACAGCGCTAACTAGCGTATTTTTGCTGTGTACAGCTGTCCTTGGGCATGAATAGTTGCAGGTGGTATAGCTATGCGTCACTACTTGCGTGAAGCAGTGCATGCACACAGACAGTGCCAGGACAAGGTCACTAACAGCACAGGGCGATCAGGCCATACCAGTGTTGCCAACCGTCAATATTTTTACTGGCAGCCAGTAAAAAACAGGCAATTTTCTCCTGCCAGTAAAAGGAAAAGTTGCCAGTAAAAAATATGGCTGTGATGTTCGGCTCGGTCCAGAGCTGGTCGAGACCATCCAAGTGCCTGCTACAGAAGGGTTCAGGCAGCTCTGGTGGAGGCGGTGCCCAAGCGTGTCGTGTGATGTCATGGTGCAAGGGAGCCGAGCAGAGCGGCCAGAGCCTCGTGTGTAGGTCTGCAGGACAGGAGCAGAGCAGGGCAGGGCAGGTCGGGATGTGGACTGTCAGTGCTGTTTAGACCGGAGTGGACTGAAGGGACCAAGAGTCAACTTCGTGTGTGTGTGTGTGTGTGTGTGTGTGTGTGTGTGCCTTCCTATTCTAATTTCTTGCCCCTCCTGAGTCCTGTCCCTGAGCTACTTACTTACTATATTGAAAATAAAATAAGAAATATGTTTTTTGGCCTAATATCTACCTTAACCACCTCCGGACCGCCCACTGTATATTGACGTCCTTTTTTTAAAGATGGATATCTCGGTAGCGCCAGCAGCTGCTGCCACAACCGAGGTAGCCATCTTTAGGGCAGCCGGTTCTGTACATGATAATGGTGGTCTCTGCGGCGGGTTTCGCCGTGAGATCACCGTCATCGCGGCGGGAGAGGTGCCACCCCCCCTCCCGCCGCTCTCCCGCACCCTCGCCGCTTACCGGAGCCGTCGGTAGCGGCAGAGGCGATCGGGTCCTTTCCCTGCTTAGGTATGGAGACGAGTGAGGCTAAGATGGCCCCCACCCGTCTCCATACCATGTGACAGCCGGAGCGACGTCATTACGATGGCTCCGCCCACTTCTCTTAAAGGCACAATTTTTTTGTGTCATTTTTTAAACGACTTTTTTTTTTTTTTTTTTTTTTTTTGCATTTTAGTCTAAATATGAGATCTGAGGACTTTTTGACCTCAGATCTCATATTTAAGAGGACCTGTCATGCTTTTTTCTATTACAAGGGATGTTTACATTCCTTGTAATAGGAATAAAAGTGATCCAAATTTTTTTTTTAAAAAACAGTGAAAAAATAAATAATAAAAAAAAAAAAATTTTAAAGCGCCCTGTCCCGACGAGCTCGCGCGCAGAAGCGAACGCATAGGTGAGTAGCGCCCGCATATGAAAACGGTGGTCAAACCACACATGTGAGGTATCGCCGCGACCGGTAGAGTGAGAGCAATAATTCTAGCCCTAGACCTCCTTCTGTAACGCAAAACATGCAATCTGTAGAATTTTTTAAACGTCGCCTATGGAGATTTTTAAGGGTAGAAGTTTGACGCCATTCCACGAGCGGGCGCAATTTTAAAACGTGACATGATGGGTATCAATTTACTTGGCGTAACATTATATTTCACAATATAAAAAAAAATTGGGCTAACTTTACTGTTGTCTTTTTTTTTTTCAAAAAAGTGAATTTTTTCCAAAAAAAAGTGCGCTTAGAAGACCGCTGCGCAAATACGGTGCAAAAAAAAGTATTGCAATGACTGCTATTTTATTCTCTAGGGTGTTAGAAAAAAAAAAACAATATATAATGTTTGGGGGTTCTAAATAATTTTCTAGCAAAAAAACTGTTTTAAACTTGTAAACACCTAAAATCCAAAACGAGGCTGGTCCTAAGTGGTTAAATCACATTGATAATTGCATATTGTTACTTGTTTGTAGCCTAAATACTAAAATTTGCACTTAAAAACTGTAATTTTGTAACTTTTGGAAATGCCAGTAAAAACTTGGCTGTGCCAGGAAATTGTGGGTGTCTTGTCAGTAAATTTCAATCGGGTAGGTTGGCAACACTGGGCCAAACTGCACAATCCTCCCCAAGATATTTGAGCATTATGTGTCAGCAAAAATCCCCCCCCCTCCAAGAAAAAAACAGCACTAATTTGATTACCCCAATGCAAATCTGCCCCCTGATGAAATCCCCCCCCCCCCCCCCCGCACACCCCAGCACAAATCTTTTCCACCTTCCACCTTCCATCTCCCAAATCACAAATGCCCCCTCCAAAAAAAAAATCACCCCTGCTAGCATAAATCCTGCACCCCTCACAGTTCTCACATCCCCCCCCCCCCCCAGCACAAACGCCCCCTAATCACACCTACTAGAACAAATTCCCGCCGCCAAAGATAAAAATAATTACTCCTAAAACACATTCCTCTTTCTCCCTTTACCATATCACCTCTTCTAGCACAACCTCCCCCCCCCCCCCATTCACCACTCTCAGCACACAGCCCCTAATTTCCCCTCCTAGAACAATCCTTACCCCCTGCTGCCCCCCCCCCCCCCAAATTCAGTCTCCCAACACATCCTCTCCCCACTCAATCTCCTTCCGGTGCCCCCCCCCCCCACCCTCCACTTACATCAGGGATGTCCAAACTTTTTCAAAGAGAGCCAGATTTGATGAAGTAACCATGTGTGAGGGCCGACCATTTTGCCTGACATTCTTTGAACCATTAAAATTCGGTCCCGAGCACTAATACACTGCCCAACAAGAATTCTCTTGTCTTGTGGCTGTGTGTAGTGAAGAGATGAACTTGGGTATGTTATTTGGAGATATATATACCGTATTTATTGGCGTATAAAACGCACTTTTTTCCCCCTTTAAAATCAGGGGAAAATCGCCGATCTCTGCTGACTATGAGCGGAGGAGCAGGCGCCGCAGACATTCATACATAGCCGAGTGTACTCGGCTAGGCTCGGCTAGCTCCGCTCACAGTCACGCCCAGTCCCTGTGTTATGTCCTTCTTAGGGCGGGACTGGGCGTGACTGTGAGCGGAGCTAGCCGAGCCTAGCCGAGTACACTCGGCTATGTATGAATGTCGGCAGTGCTCGGCTCCGCCCCCAGGACTACGAGAGGAGCCGAAAGCAGCCCGAGAGCCGTTGGACTGGCTCTGTGTCTCTCGGCGGCGCCATATTTAAAAACTGCAGTGACACTACAAGGCTGCAGATGACACAAGGCTGCAAATGACACAAGGCTGCAAGTGACACAACAAGGCTGCAGATGAAACCACAAGGCTGCAGATGGACTCTGATAAGGCTGCATTGATGGGTATTTAAATGTAAGTTTTTTTTTTCCTTTAAATGTTTTTTCCTTAAAATTCCCTCGTAAACTTGGGGTGCGTGTTATATGCCGGCGCGTGTTATAAGCCAATAAATACGGGTATATATTTTGTGGCCCCCAACGAATCCCCAAGAGCCGCTCAGGACTAAGGATGAGCTTGGGCGTGTTATTTGGATATACCGTATTTAGAGGTGTATAACACGCACCTTCACTTTAAGAGGGAAGTTTCATGAAAAAAAAAATTAAATAAAGAACTGTGATAAGGGTCAGTGCCCATCTGCAGCCTCACCATTGCCATCAATGCAGCCTCACCATTGCCATCAATGCAGCCTCACCATCGACATGAATGCAGCCTCAGCATTGCATGAATGCAGCCTCACCATTGACATGAATGCAGCCTCACCATTGACATGAATGCAGCCTCACCATTGACATGAGTGCAGCCTCAATACAACCTCACCATTGCATGAATGCAGCCTCACCATTGACATGAATGCAGCCTCGGATGCAGCCTCACCATTGACATGAATGCAGCCTCAGCCTCAAATGCAGCCTTACCATTGACATAAATGCAGCCTCAGCATTGCATGAATGCAGCCTCACCATTGACATGAACGAAGCCTCAAATGCAGCCTCACCATTGACATGAATGCAGCCTTACCATTGCCATCAGTTCAATCGATGCCCATCTGCAGCCTCGGAGAGGACAGGGAGGGGCGGGACAAGCTTCAACAGATTGCATACAGGAGAATATCCTGTTTTCTCAGCGGCCTCTTTAATACAAAGTATTAAATTAAATAGAACAGTCGTCCAATGGCAGCCCAGGAGACAGGACTTCCTATTACAGAGGCCACTATGTAAACCAGAAATTCTCACTGTATGTAGTCTGTTGGCGCTCGTTCTGCCCCCTCCCTGTCCCTCCGAAGCACATAAATGCCATATATATATATATAGATTTATTTATTTATTCTTTTGTGGCCCCCCGCGACGCTCAGGGATTTGTTGGGGGCCACAAAAGAGATATATATATATATATATAACCAAATTACCAGTGGGGCCGTTTGAAACCAGAGGCGTGGGCTGCAATTGCCTGCGGGCCGGACTTTGGACATGCCTGGCTTACATGATACCACAGTGCCCAGGGCAGCTGCCCCTCCCTTGTCCCAACCCTGCACACAGATGTAAGTTTCCAAAAGCAGCTAGCCTGGGATCAGGGATTTATGTCTATGAGCATGCGCTGTTTTACGCCTACCATTTATGTCTATGGGAGGCTGGACGCAGCACAAAAATATGCTTGTTTGTTTACTGAAGAATTGGCCCTAAAAGGAGCAAAAACTGTAATCTGATTAGTTTGCCATTCCAGCATGGATTAGTAGAAAAAAGTCTACATTGTTTAAAGCTTCTACTGTACTCTTGCTTCTTATGTAACAGATGCCCTGTATAAAGACTAATTCTACAATTTGCTTCTTGCTGTCAGACACATGTACAGGGGAGAGGGTGAGCTGATTGTAGGGGGATCCAATGTACAGGGGAGAGGGGTGAGCTGATTGTAGGGGGATCCAATGTACAGGGAGAGGGGTGAGCTGATTGTAGGGGGATCCAATGTACAGGGGAGAGGGGTGAGCTGATTGTAGGGGGATCCAATGTACAGGGGAGAGGGTGAGCTGATTGTAGGGGGATCCAATGTACAGGGGAGAGGGGTGAGCTGATTGTAGGGGGATCCAATGTACAGGGGAGAGGGGTGAGCTGATTGTAGGGGGATCCAATGTACAGGGGAGAGGGATGAGCTGATTGTAGGGGGATCCAATGTACAGGGGAGAGGGGTGAGCTGATTGTAGAGGGATCCAATGTACAGAGAGAGGGATGAGCTGATTGCAGGGGGATCCAATGTAAAGGGGAGAGAGTGAGCTGATTGTAGGGGGATCCAATGTACAGGGAGAGGGGTGAGCTGATTGCAGGGGGATCCAATGTACAGGGGAGAGGGGTGAGTAGATTGTAGGGGGATCCAATGTACAGGGGAGAGGGGTGAGCTGATTGTAGGGGGATCCAATGTACAGGGGAGAGGGGTGAGCTGATTGCAGGGGGATCCAATGTACAGGGGAGAGGGGTGAGCTGATTGCAGGGGGATCCAATGTACAGGGGAGAGGGGTGAGCTGATTGTAGGGGGATCCAATGTACAGGGAGAGGGGTGAGCTGATTGCAGGGGGAACCAATGTACAGGGGAGAGGGGTGAGCTGATTTCAGGGGGATCTAATGTACAGGGGAGAGGGATGAGCTGATTGTAGGGGGATCCAATGTACAGAGAGAGGGATGAGCTGATTGTAGGGGATCCAATGTACAGGGAGAGGGGTGAGCTGATTGTAGGGGATCCAATGTACAGGGAGAGGGGTGAGCTGATTGCAGGGGGATCTAATGTACAGGGAGAGGGGTGAGCTGATTGCAGGGGGATCCAATGTACAGGGGAGAGGGGTGAGCTGATTGCAGGGGGATCTAATGTACAGGGGAGAGGGGTGAGCTGATTGCAGGGGGATCCAATGTACAGGGGAGAGGGTGAGCTGATTGCAGGGGGATCCAATGTACAGGGGAGAGGGGTAAGCTGATTGTAGGGGGATCCAATGTACAGGGAGAGGGGTGAGCTGATTGCAGGGGGATCCAATGTACAGGGAGAGGGGTGAGCTGATTGTAGGGGGATCCACTGTACAGGGGAGAGGGGTGAGCTGATTGTAGGGGATCTAGTGTACAGGGGAGAGGGGTGAGCTGATTGTAGGGGATCCAATGCACAGGGGAGAGGGGTGAGCTGATTGTAGGGGGATCCAATGTACAGGGAGAGGGGTGAGCTGATTGTAGGGGGATCCAATGTACAGGGGAGAGGGATGAGCTGATTGTAGGGGATCCAATGTACAGGGAGAGGGGTGAGCTGATTGCAGGGGGATCCAATGTACAGGGAGAGGGGTGAGCTGATTGCAGGGGGATCCGATGTACAGGGGAGAGGGTTAGCTGATTGCAGGGGGATCCAATGTACAGGGGAGAGGGGTGAGCTGATTGCAGAGGGGATCCAATGTACAGGGGAGAGGGGTGAGCTGATTGTAGGGGGATCCAATGTACAGGGGAGAGGGGTGAGCTGATTGTAGGGGGATCCAATGTACAGGGGAGAGGGGTGAGCTGATTGTAGGGGGATCCAATGTACAGGGGAGAGGGGTGAGCTGATTGCAGGGGGATACAATGTACAGGGGAGAGGGGTGAGCTGATTGTAGGGGGATCTAATGTACAGGGGAGAGGGGTGAGCTGATTGCAGGGGGATCTAATGTACAGGGAGAGGGGTGAGCTGATTGCAGGGGGATCCAATGTACAGGGGAGAGGGGTGAGCTGATTGTAGGGGGATCTAATGTACAGGGGAGAGGGGTGAGCTGATTGCAGGGGGATCCAATGTACAGGGGAGAGGGGTGAGCTGATTGCAGGGGGATCCAATGTACAGGGGAGAGGGGTAAGCTGATTGTAGGGGGATCCAATGTACAGGGAGAGGGGTGAGCTGATTGCAGGGGGATCCAATGTACAGGGAGAGGGGTGAGCTGATTGTAGGGGGATCCAATGTACAGGGGAGAGGGGTAAGCTGATTGTAGGGGGATCCAATGTACAGGGAGAGGGGTGAGCTGATTGTAGGGGGATCTAATGTACAGGGGAGAGGGGTGAGCTGATTGCAGGGGGATCTAATGTACAGGGAGAGGGGTGAGCTGATTGCAGGGGGATCCAATGTACAGGGGAGAGGGGTGAGCTGATTGTAGGGGGATCTAATGTACAGGGGAGAGGGGTGAGCTGATTGCAGGGGGATCCAATGTACAGGGGAGAGGGGTGAGCTGATTGCAGGGGGATCCAATGTACAGGGGAGAGGGGTAAGCTGATTGTAGGGGGATCCAATGTACAGGGAGAGGGGTGAGCTGATTGCAGGGGGATCCAATGTACAGGGAGAGGGGTGAGCTGATTGTAGGGGGATCCACTGTACAGGGGAGAGGGGTGAGCTGATTGTAGGGGATCTAATGTACAGGGGAGAGGGGTGAGCTGATTGTAGGGGATCCAATGCACAGGGGAGAGGGGTGAGCTGATTGTAGGGGGATCCAATGTACAGGGAGAGGGGTGAGCTGATTGTAGGGGGATCCAATGTACAGGGGAGAGGGATGAGCTGATTGTAGGGGATCCAATGTACAGGGAGAGGGGTGAGCTGATTGCAGGGGGATCCAATGTACAGGGAGAGGGGTGAGCTGATTGCAGGGGGATCCGATGTACAGGGGAGAGGGGTGAGCTGATTGCAGAGGGGATCCAATGTACAGGGGAGAGGGGTGAGCTGATTGTAGGGGGATCCAATGTACAGGGGAGAGGGGTGAGCTGATTGTAGGGGGATCCAATGTACAGGGGAGAGGGGTGAGCTGATTGTAGGGGGATCCAATGTACAGGGGAGAGGGGTGAGCTGATTGTAGGGGGATCCAATGTACAGGGGAGAGGGGTGAGCTGATTGCAGGGGGATACAATGTACAGGGGAGAGGGGTGAGCTGATTGTAGGGGGATCTAATGTACAGGGGAGAGGGGTGAGCTGATTGCAGGGGGATCCAATGTACAGGGGAGAGGGGTGAGCTGATTGCAGGGGGATCCAATGTACAGGGGAGAGGGGTGAGCTGATTGCAGGGGGATCTAATGTACAGGGGAGAGGGGTGAGCTGATTGTAGGGGGATCTAATGTACAGGGGAGAGGGGTGAGCTGATTGCAGGGGGATCCAATGTACAGGGGAGAGGGGTGAGCTGATTGCAGGGGGATCCAATGTACAGGGGAGAGGGATGAGCTGATTGTAGGGGATCTAATGTACAGGGGAGAGGGGTGAGCTGATTGTAGGGGGATTCAATGTACAGGGGAGAGGGGTGAGCTGATTGTAGGGGGATCTAATGTACAGGGGAGAGGGGTGAGCTGATTGTAGGGGGATCCAGTGATCAGAGTCGTGTCTGATGTATCATTTATTCCTATATACAAGAGGAAGGAGCCTGTACATTTAGGGAGATTACAATGATTGCACAGGCAGGTATAACCTGCTTTGCTCTGCCTTGGTTATGCTTCCGAAGGATATTTTCCATCTGATTTGCTTTCCATCAGCTCTGATGTGACCATGCAGTTGTGGGTTAGTGATGGTTGAACCCTGCAGATGCTGCTCCCATCAGCTGTCAGGGATATTCCCAGGTCTATTATGGTGAGGATGCACAGAGCATCCTAAGAGATGCTGTAGGGTGGGTGTGGTGGAGGAGGGGCCACCCTCATCACTGTCACTGCCTTTTGTTTGCCTGCTGTATCCAGAAAGGGGCTGGGCTTCTGTTCTATCACCATCCACCAGGAGATAACATGGGCTCCCCAACCTGCAGCAGATAACATTGCCATCGCACAGATTCAAGGTAGGTGTGCACCATCCCCCTCTCACCAACATATAAATCTATACAGGAATGGCAAATGGTCATTAAAGCCATCCTGATGTAATGATTGCAATGATGCAAATGAGCAGCAATCTTGGGCAGGCTTTATTTATAGATGGCAGCAATGTGTAAATAAATCCAATGGTGCATGGTCATTCGGGGATGGGGGACTGTTATAGATGCATGTGCAGGGATGGAAATCAGCAGTGATCACACGGGTCTTTCTTTTGCTATTGTAAAATGCCATGGTAGGTGGGTGTATGTATTTCCCCGACGTGTCCATTTCACTGCGAACATAATGGATGTAATAGAGCAGAGATAGGAAGCACCCTGCTGAGATTATTTGCTTTGCTGTAGTACCGCCGGTAGCCAGGAGGGGGCGACTTGTGGAAGGGAATTCTCTATAATGAATACAATTTATTTTCATTTATATAAGATCTATATAGTGCAGTGATAGGGGGTGAGTTGGTTCGTTTTAATGTGTCCTTTGATTTATCTGAAGGTGTGGAGGGTGGCAATGCAGAAGCAGTCATTAATGCATCTAGTGTGTGTGTGTGTGTAGACAGGAGAACCATTGGTGTACAAGGAGAGCCCATCATATGTGTCATACAGCTACAGAGACACCTACTTGTATTAGCAGAGCTCTCAGATTGTAGACTGCCTGGAAAATCCATGCACTAACCATACCCATGTCATACTCAATGCCTTGTGTCCACAATTTATTTCTTTATTTTGGAAACACATTATTGAAGACAAAGGACATGTTGCAAATATCACAATCCAATCGAAACAAAAAAAGGAAACCTTTTACTTTTTTAATGTTTAAAATGTCTTTAGAAATGTTCACCAACAAGGGTTTGGCTGTATTTGTCTTCATCGGTTTACAAGACACTTGTGCTCTTATCGGTTTCATTATTTTGCAGTGGACATGCATGGAAAACTAGTTGATTTCAATAAACTTGGACTTGTGGCTTTTCCCATATAGTTGATGTTTCTGTAATATTGTAATGTAGGTCTGCAGCTGTCCTGGGAACTACAAATCCCAGTATGCCTAGGCTGAAAATGCAGGGATCTGAAATGTAAAACAAAAAAGTAATAGAAAGAGGTGTGTTATTCTGTACAGAATGGAAGGCAAGCAAACTGCTTGTGAATAAGGGAGGGGCAGTTCTGCTGGGGCCATCTGACTTCATGGGTCCAGGTTACACCCTATACTGCCTATGTGATCTCTTCACATAGTGATACATTTTTCAGAAATTGCCTAATCAAAATCTTAGCGGCATATTTACAAAGTAGGGAATGTGACTTTCACTAAACATTCACTGGTGGCGAATCAATTGCTGTCTTTTTTTAAATACATGCACCAGGAAGATTCCCCTGCAGTGATTGTCAGAATACCTACTTTATAAATCTGCCCTATAATGTATGTATACCCTAAGCTGGCCATAAATGGATCATCATTTAGATGGGTCTGGACGAATTTCAATCCATGTAAACAGGGTGGATTTGATTTAAATCATAATTTTTAAAGAGCAACTGTCATCTCTGTCCTGCAGCGGCTCCTCCTCTGACCCGCTGTTGATTTACCAACAGTCCCATTCACTTTAATGGGATGGCTGGTGGTGCGGCAGTGACCCAACAAGGTAAGGGACATGGCGGCAGCAGGTGAGCAGATGCCCGCTAACAGGTGCTGCCATGATGGATCTGAAATGACAGGTGCTCTTTAAATATAAGTACTTATTCTTGCTGGTAGTTAGAATCTTTAATATTTGCAAACAAATGAAGATTTCCTATTTAGAATAATAATCTGTCAGGTTAGTAAAAAAGTGATATCAGAACCAATTCAATCATACAGTTTGTAGTGTACATAGATTTGCAAAACAATGGGATAAAGGAATATTCCTGAATTTTGTTTTATCTCATGGTTACTGTGAAATTGTGTAAATGCATCAATGCAGTGCATGTTATCTCAGCTTGCAGAGCTTGGATTCATTGAATGGGTTTACCAAAAATGTAAATATTGCAGAATATAGCCTCATGCTACATAACTAAGCTCCATTTCATGCTGAATAAACTAAATTATAAATGTATCTTAAATAGAGTACTACCTTTAGATAGATTTTTACTCTGAAAGCATTTAATTAAAATAAATTTGATAAAAATAAAAAATAAAAATCTTTTTTTTTTTTTTTTTTTTTTTTTTTATTATTGATTTTTATCCACTCTGATGTATGGGCACTCTGGTTGTACAGAAGTCTCTCTACTGATCGACTTCTAGGCAACCAGCTTATTGGATAAATGCTTCTTGATTAGTGCTGCCAGCTATAGCCGGCAGCGCTGACCAGTGTATTCTGACTGCGAGGAACTCTCCCCTCTGTTAGAATACAATAGCTCAGCAGGAGTGATTTTCCCCCATCCACCTTGAATGTGCATATGGGAGAATCGGATCAGTTTTTTCATTCAACCCACTGGTTGGACAAAAAAACCTGATCTATCTATGGCCAGCTTAAAAGAGAAGTATGGGTTTTGTTTTTCTTTTAGAAATCCTACTTGCCTAGATGGATGCAGCATTGCTCAGATGCTGCATCTGTCCCACGCCGGTGTTTCGTCACATTCGGCTACCCATCACATTTTGCTACCCGCTGGAGTGCGCATGCGCGACGCCGCCATATGCGTTTCAAAACTGTTGTAAGACCACTTTGCCACAGGGCCCCTCGCGGGCTCGCTTCACTCACCACGCTTCGGGGACGGCCTCGCTTCGCTCGGCATAATTATGGTCTAACTCTGTGTCCACTTGGATGGTGGGGCTTGAACCTGGACTCAGGGGTGTGGCCACAAAATTCTGCACAAGCACAGATCGCCACAGTGTTGGAACGCATATGGTGGCGTCGCGCATGTGCAGTCCAGCGGGTAGCCAAATGTGATGGGTCGCCATATGTGACGAAACACCGGCTCTAAGACAGAGCAATCAAACGCCACTGATCACTCAGTGCCCAATGAGCAGAGGCTGAGTCAGCTGGCGGTCCAGGCTCCTGGGTGGATCCCGACCATATGGTCACAATCTTTCCCCAGCCTGGACCGGCTCTGTGACGTCAGCCGACAACAAGCTTCAGCCCGCTGTCAACTAAAACCAGGTCACAGGAGTGCAGAACAAACTGCACTCCTGTCATCCACAGCTTTGGTTGTACTTTTTCCTTTATGAATGAACTTCCCCTAATTGTCCCACTTTGGCCTGTTGAATCTGGTAGATAAAGGCACTTAACACCCTTTCTGTCCTAGGGTGACAACTCAGGTCATCTATAGATTGTGTAAATCACCCTAGGACAGAAAGTGTGTTACTCACAGGATCAACAGGTGAAAAAAAAAAAGAAACGGTCCGGAAAATTTAAATGAAAAATTTATGCAACCACCACATGCAAGTACTGGAAGGTGCAACATATATATTTTTGTTTTTGGTTTTAAAAAGCTTATGGTAAACCTCTTATAAGAGAGGCTGCCATTGCACACCTAATATTAAACACCACCTGGCTGTCTTGCTGATCCTCGTGTTTCAATACATTTAGCCACACACCTGAAAAATGTTTTCAAGCATGTGACTCGCTGTAAAAGCATGTGGGTCAGTAGAACAGCCGAGTAGTTAGCATTTTCAAGGTTAGGTCAACAATTGCTCCCCCGGTATTTTTCTCCTGGGAGGTTTACCAGTGAACACTGTGCGCAGTATTCTTTCCTCTGTCTTCAATAGGCAAAAAAGTTTTGAACCTTCATATTGTAAAGGGCACATGTATTGTGAAATTTTCCAAACTTAGGGAACTTTTCCAACCAATCCTTGCTCTGATGTTGCAGGTAGCGTTGGCGCATCGAATTATGGGATGTTAGATTTGGTGCATTGAATCAGCAGACTTTAGCCCATCTTGGCTTCCAGTGTCTCACATTTCTGGGCACAAATATCCATCTTCACTGCAGTCTTGCATGAGGTCATCTGTTGCAGCTAGAGATGCTATAAGCCCAGACAGTACAGGCTTTTATATGCGGTGCGATATCCTTTGGAGATGCAACCTGAATGTATTTTTGCTTTGAAGCTTCAGTCATTTTGAAAGAATTCTTCTGCTGTGGGAGGTATAATTGTGAGCTGAATCAACCACCACTCTTTTTGGGTATGAATGCAGTGAGCTTTAAGACCCCTTTCACACTCGGGCGTTTTTCAGGCGCTTTAGCGTTAAAAAAAGCGCCTGTAAAGCGCCTGAAAGAAGCCTCATCTGCAATCCCAATGTGAAAGCCCGAGTGCTTTCCCACTGAGACCCCTTTCACACTCGGGCATTTTTCAGGCGCTTTAGCATTAAAAAAAGCGCCTGTAAAGCGCCTGAAAGAAGCCTCATCTGCAATCCCAATGTGAAAGCCTGAGTGCTTTCACACTGGGGCGCTGCGCTGGCAGGGCGTCAAAAAAAGTCCTGCAAGGAGCTTCTTTGCAGCGCTTTCGTGTTTTTGCCACCGGGCTGGGTGCGCTGATGGCCCGAGCTCTTTCACACTGCCAGCGCCCGAAAAACGCCTGAAAAACACCCCAGTGTGAAAAGGGTCTTAAGCGGCGTTTTACCAGCGTTTTTCGGGCGTTAGCAGTGTGAAAGGGCTCAGGCTTTCACATTGGGATTGCAGATGAGGCTTCTTTCAGGTGCTTTACAGGCGCTTTTTTTAACGCTAAAGCGCCTGAAAAACGCCCCAGTGTGAAAGGGGTCTAATAGACTTTTCAGCACTGTACAAATGGAGACCAGGACAAGGGGTGATCACTTTCCCTGGTAGATGTTTACAAAGAATTCAGAAATTTGTGACTCCTTGGCTGCAGCTCGAGGAAAGAGACTGTGTGGCTGACAAGACAGACCCGGGAAAACTCTCAGCTGGAGTTTGAGAGTCATTATGAGGCAATTGGTAATTCATCCCGCCTGCGAGCAATAAGATGGTTCACCTTTCAATTTTCTGATATGATAAAAAGTCATTTAGGTAGTGCTGTGTGCTTTTATAATCAAGGGTAGGCTGTGTTTGTTCAGTATAACATTTCTAACATCTCCATCTGATTATGGATATCCTTGACAAATGTACTAGGTTCCTTCATTCCTCCGTTTTACCACTGCACATACATTTAAATTTAGATATGAATAAAACTGAAATGATCGATGGTGAACAAGTGGCAGTTAAAAATTTAAATTAACAGTTAAATATCTGATTCTTATGTTAGGGCAGCCACGGATAGTTCAAATCTCGTCCAGTTCAGCAGGGACCAACCAAGTTTCGAACCATGTGTGGGCAGGCTAATCTGTAACAAAGAACACAGTTTCATCATGTCTGCTTAAAGTCAGCCATAGATGGATCGCTTTTCTTTCCTGCAACCACGGGATGCAGGAAAGAAAGTCGCTTTGATACCCCCATCAACACAGTAAGTGTTGATGGGGGGAATCCCTCCTGCAGAGCCATTGTGTTCTCCTGGTGTGTGTGGGGGGATGGTGAGCGGTCCCCACCAGGAGAACACATTGATTACTGCTAGCAGCTATAATAGCCGCTAGCAATAATCACATGTAAAATCAGGTAGGCTAGTTGTACACAAATTGATTAATCAATAAACTTTGGGTACATTCAGCCTGCCCATACTTACTTCGAATCAGTTCAGCAGGGACCGGCCGAGATTATGGCCGGCTTTAAATTTCAATCCAGATCTCAGAGCAGAGGCCCCAGTGTGTCCCTACCTATATAATATGGACTCTAGACTAGAGGAAAGAGGTGTGATCATCTGCAGGGAGGAGGCTTCTTAAATGTGTCCATACTCCTAAGAGGGTGGTGCTGAGGGCAAAGCTAGCGGTGCTTTACTAACCTGCCCAATCAGTTTTGTTTCTCTAGAGTAGCCTTTCTCAACTTTAACCCAAAAGGAACCCCAAAACTAGGGTAAACCCTTACTAAAAAATTCAGCAGGAGTCGGTTAGTGAGAAAAATTAAACCCTTACAGATGTGATAAAAATGCCACCCCTAGCAAACTCTGAGGGAACCCTAGGGTTTCACAACTCTGCTTTAAGAATGGTTGTTCTAGAGAGTAGTCATTCACCAGACTCATATGCTGCGTACACACGAGCGGACTTTACGGCAGACTTTGCCCGGCGGACTTTTCAACGGACTTTATGACGAACTTTCAGAATGAACAAACTTGCCTACACACAATCCAGCAAAGTCCGTCGAATTCGTACGTGATGACGTACGACCGGACTAAAACAAGGAAGTTTATAGCCAGTAGCCAATAGCTGCCCTAGCGTGGCTTTTTGTCCGTCGAACTAGCATACAGACGAGCGGACTTTTCGACCGGACTCGAGTTCGACGGATAGATTTAAAACATGTTTCAAATCTAATGCCCCGTACACACGGTCGGACTTTGTTCGGACATTCCCGACAACAAAATCCTAGGATTTTTTTCCACGGATGTTGGCTCAAACTTGTCTTGCATACACACGGTCACACAAAGTTGTCGGAAAATCCGATCGTTCTGAACGCGGTGACGTAAAACATGTACGTCGGGACTATAAACGGGGCAGTGGCCAATAGCTTTCATCTCTTTATTTATTCTGAGCATGCGTGGCACTTTGTCCGTCGGATTTGTGTACACACGATCGGAATTTCCAACAACGGATTTTGTTGTCGGAAAATTTTATATCCTGCTCTCAAACTTTGTGTGTCGGAAAATGTGTGATGGATCCTACACACGGTTGGAATTTCCGGCAACAAGGTCCTATCACACATTTTCCGTCGGAAAATCCGACCGTGTGTACGGGGCATTAGTCTGTCCCACTTTTGAGAAAACAAAGTCTGCTGGATCCCACACACAATCGAATTGTCCGACGAAATCCCGTCCGCCGGGCAAAGTCTGACGTAAAGTGTGCTCGTGTGTACGTGGCAATAGACTATTGTTTGATAAAGCCAAAGGAGTCCCATTGGGTAACTGTCATGAAATCTGTCTTTGACTTTATCAGCTGTATATGGGGGATTGTCCACTTTGACAGCAATCTGTTGGGATGTTATTTAGGCAGGATGGAAAATAGTTGTTTAGACACATCATTACTTGTTTGCATCTGAAAGGCTTTTTTTTTAGTCTCTTCGCCATATGGGTAGTCAACATCTTCTTGGGCTTCCCATGTTCATTGAAAGTGGCAGGTCAGTACTGGTTGTTGGTTGGTCTGCATAGTGTTGAGGTAAAAGCTCAGTTTCTCTAAACTGCAGGTGTATGAGCAACTCCATATATCAAACAACATACACTACATTGGCTTTAGGACAGAGGCCAACAAGCTTAATATAGTCAGTCAAATTTCTAGTGCCTTGTCAGTGTTGGCATAAAAAGAACATCAATTATATCAATGCAGCATTCATCTCAAGAGTTCCAGTACAGCCATGTAATGTGTGTTCTGTTCATGACTCTCAGAACTAGACTCTGCTAGCAAAGATACAATGGGGTTTGTTAACTAGAACTGGAGAGTGTAAAATCTGCTGCTGCTGCTGTGCATAGTAACCAATCGGCTTCAAACTGTTAAATCAACTCCTATGCTTTACTGCACATCAGTTGTTTTCTTATGACAGAAGGCACTTGCGTGCAGTATCTCCTGCTTCCTTACAAGTCCATAATTAACTTTACAAGGCTTGAAATAATCCCTTTATGTACTTGCGGACAGATACAGGGTAGGTGGTGCCAGTGTAGGATTTGCATGCATATGGTAAGCAATGCATTTATTCTCCAATGGATTTGTAAGGCAACTGTTGCAATTTATATTCAAAGCTATAAGGCAGAGACAGGCCTGGATATTTTGTGTGTATATCTGAAGCCCAACCCAGTGCCCGGTAAATAAACATAAAGCTGGAGCGCACTAGCGCAGATCAATAAATATATTACCATAAAAAGAGCACTCCGAAGAAGAGGCAAAGCCTCAAAATATATCAGTGGTGGCGCCTGTTTGAATGAGGTTGTAGAGCCGTCTGGAAGGGCTCTGATGAGCATTCAGCTGGCAGCCGCCTTCTGCATTGTCTTAAATCCCCAAGCACTGTTCCTCTTCGTTTGCTGGCTTTTTTGGAGGGAGTATTGTCCTTGAAGGGAACACAAAAATGTTTTGTTGAAGTTCATTTAATGAAAGTGAAGTGTTCTTTTTTTAACGTATTGATCTGGCCTATTCAGAGTGCTTTGGCTTTATTTTTCAGTTTTAAATATTGTTGCATGGGTACTGTATACACACTATAACTTGCAACATTTTCATAAAATCCTCAGGTATTTTTTTTTCTTTTCTTTTTTAATAAACACCTAACGCTCAACACCAGGCAGAAGTTGTTTTTTGATAGAGTGGGAAAGTGTCGGCAATGACTGGGTCCCCCACTGATGGGATTTCTCTCCAGCACCTGTCTTTGACATGAGTGTCACCAGGCTTTTTTTTTTCTCAGAGAATAGGTGCAGGAACTCCCTCCATTATGGGTCACTTCTTGTCTTCACCCCCTATCTACCTCTCAGCACCGTCCCTTGGATCCACTCCCTACCAGTGGTGGCTGGTGCTCCAGCAAGCCCCCCCCCCCACCCGTGGTACTCACGTGGTCAGACTCTCAATTGGCGCCGATGCAGAGCACTGAGAGATCGCTCTGGATGGCCATCTCCTGAGTCCCGAATCTTCCTGTACATCCTCCCCCCTGCTCGGCCAATACAATCGCTTCTCCTCTCGGCCAATCACGCTCCTCCCGCTTCCTCATTGGCCGGGAGGAGAAGCAGGAAGATGATAGTGAATAGTAATTTGCTATTGTCACGCATCTGGGTGGGCTCAGGGTGCAATGCTCTGCTCCCCGAGCCCACCCTTTTTTAAGCCAATTAGAGCCTCAGGCTCTAATCATGAGCTTCAAAAAAAAGCCCCATTGGAATCCATGCGTCCGGCGCTCTGCCTGTAGATTAGGGGCCGGGCGCATGGATTTGGCACCACCCCGTATGAAGCGGCCGCCACTGCTTCTTACCCACCTCCCAGTACTGCCCCTTTTAGAGAATACAGAGCCAAGTATCTTTTTGTGGTGGAATCCGGTAATAACACGCAGTAAAATAGACGACCCCCGCAGCAAAATACCACCCCGGCAACAATAGATCCCCAGCAGCCAGCATCAACATACTCGCCAGCAACAATAGACCACTCCCTCAACAGTAGATCCCTTCCAGCAACAATTGACCTCCCCCCCTACAACATAAGCCCACCCCTTAAAAAATAGACCCCCCCACCAGCAACACTAGACCGCCATGCAAAAATAGATCCTCTCCAGCAACAATAGATCTCTCAGAAGCCAGCATCAATAGACCCTCCAGCACATACCTGCACCCCTTATCATTACATGTATTCAGCGCTGGAAGTACCAGAACTGCGTTGCCCCACGCATTCCTGATAAAAAGACCTGTGTGTCACTGAAACAAAAAGTGAGGACATTTTTTTAAATAGTGGGGCAGGTTTACAGTTTTTTTTATTATTGCTCTGTGTTTTGGCTAGAGAAATACCCCTGTACCCCTCTACCAGAGGTTCTGACCTTTCCCTATCTTTTCAGAACTAAAAATAAATGTAATAAAAAAGTTGTGATTGGAGTTGTGCTTTAATTGCCAGTGATGCCACGTGCTAAGTTTGTTTTTCCAATTGCAGGAAATGTACATTAAAAAATTCTTTAATTGGTTCTTTTTTAAAACTACAACAGCGGTTCATTTTAAAGCTATAGTCTGTGTTTTGTTGGGAATAATGTTAACTTGGCTTTGCTTATTCTAATCTTGATCCACAGAAAGCATTTTTCCATGTTTGCTAATGCAAATATCAGATTGGTTCCTGTGCGATACAATACAATAGAGAATTGAGAACAGTCAGCTTCGGGTGCCAGTAGTGAAATGAAGCCGAGAAATGGTTCACAGCGCTGTAGAGCAGTGTGGAGTGATCAATGGTTTCCTGGGGGGATTGTGTAATCGGTTAAGGGTGGTATAAGCAGAGGTTTTACTGTTAATGGCTATATAAAGTGAGCTGATGGTTATATAACGGTATGGGAAGTTAAGTAGATGTTTGGAGAACTTTTATGTATCCGTTTCAATAGAGTTAATTAAAATAAGTACAAACCATTATCTGAATGTGAGCTTTCAGAATAGACGATTACTTCTACCTACAACTACCAATCAGATTCTAATTTTCATGTTTCTAGTGCAACACAAGTATGGGAACACAGAAAATAGATTTTGGTTGCTGTATGGAATAGGAAGAGTTAGTCCACATTCATTACCATTAGGTTGCCTAGGGTGTATCTGTATAAGGAGTGCAGTGTGATCATCGTGGTTCAGTTGCTACACTGGAGTTTTGTTACCATCCTGGGTATTATGTGATGTATGGATAGATTTGCCATGAGTTGTTTTTACCCCATTTATGTTCCAAAGACAAGTGATTACACCAACCCAGTATGCAATGTATGTGCCTGTATTAGACAGATAGTTCAGGAATGTTACTCTGAGTACACAGCCTACCTGCTGATTGACTGTAGTATGTGCCTGCAGTCTACAGTTGGGTCCACATATATTTGGACACAGGCACAATTTTAGTTTTTTTTTCAGGTATTTACCAAAACATATTCAATCTATAGTTATAAAATGGATATGGGCTGAAAGTGCACATGCTCAGGTCTAATTTGAGGGTATGTACATCCAAATCGGAGGAAGGGTTTAGAAATTACAGCTCTTAGGAATAGCTATCCCCCTTTTCCAAGGGACCAAAACTAATTGGACAATTGAATCAAAAGCTGTTTCATGGCCAGGTGTGGACTACTCCATTATTTCTTTATCAATTAAGCAGGTAAAAGTTCTGGTATTTGCATTTGGAATCTATGCTGTGAATCTACATCATGCATTCAAAGGAGCTGTCCATGCAAATGAAACAGGCCATTGTAAGGCTTCAAAGACAAAACAAATCCATCAAAGAGATGGTAGCAACATTAGGAGTGGCCAAATCAAGAGTTTGGTACATTCTGAGGAAAGAAAAATGCACTGGTGTGCTCAGCAACATAAAAAGGCCGGGACGTCAATGGAAGACAACAGTGGTGGATGATCGCAGGGTCCACTCTATGGTAAAGAAAAACCCATTCACAACATTCAGACAAGTGAAGGACACTCTCCAGGAGGTGGGTGTATCATTGTCAGTCTACAATCAAGAGAAGACTTCGCAAGAGCAAATACAGAGGGTTCACCACAAGGTGCAAACCATTCTTAAGCCTGAAGAATAGAAAAGCCAGATTAGACTTTGCTTTTCCAGAACTGGTCTGGCTTTATTAGATTTTTGGCATTCTTTGGACAGATGAATCTAAGATTAATCTGTACTAGAATGACAGGAAGGAAAAAGTGTGGAGAAGGCTTGGAACAGCTCATGAGCCAAAGCACACAACGTCATCTGTAAAATGGAGGCAGTGTGATGGCATGGGCATGCATGGCTTCCAATGGCACTCGGTCATTGGTATTTACTGATGATGTGACAGAAGTCAGAAGCAGCCGGATGAATTCTGCAGTGTATAGAGATACTGTCAGCCCAGATTCAGCCAAATGCAGCAAAGTTGATTAGATGACGCTTCACAGTACAGATGGACAATGATCAAAAACACACTGCAAAAGCAACCCAGGAGCTTTTGAAGGAAAAGTGGAATATTCTGCAATGGCCGAGTCAATCACCTGATCTCAACCCAATTGAGCATGCATTTCACTTGCTAAAGGCAAAACTAAAGGCAGAAAGATCGTCAAATAAAGAACAATCGAAGACCGCTGCAGTTAGAGCCTGGCAAAGCATCAGAAAGGAGAAAACCCAGTCTTTGGTAATGATCATGGGTTCCAGACTTCAGGCAGTCTTTGCCAGTAAAGGATTCTAAACAAAATATTAAAAATGAACATTTTATTTATGATTTATATTCATTTGTCCAATTACATTTAAGTCCCTGAAAATGGGGGGACTGTGTATAAAAATGGTTGCAGTTCCTAAAATTTGTACTTGATATGTATGTTCAACCCCTTGAATTAAACCTGAAAGTCTGTACTTCAAATTCATTTGGATTGTTTTTTGTTTTCATTTTATTCTGGTGGCATACAGGGTCAAAAGTGTGAAAATTGTGCCTGTGTCCAAATATATATGAACCTAACTGTATATATCAATGTGTATGTATATATATAGCTGCACTCTAGTTGTTGGAGTTTGCACAATACAGGGTAATGTGACACGAGGCATCAGCTGAAAAAGTCTGATAGCCTATATGAAATATGTCAAAGTACGTATATAAAAGTAAATTGATTGCACGTGGACATTAAGGCATCTACAGTTATTCAAAGAGTTCATTAACAATTTAGATACTTGACTTATTGCTGCTGCAAAACACATCCGCCTTACTAACCAATCAATGGTCGCTGCCCTACTCTGCTAATCCTTCCACTAGCTTCCAATTGCCCAGTGTATCAAATTCACAAGACTAACATACAAATCCATCCACAACTCTCCCCCCAGCTACCTCACCAACCCTGTCTCAAAATATCACTCATTCCATCCACTCTGCTTCTCCGAAGACGTCCTGATCTCTATATCTCAGGTCACCTTGTTCTATGCTCTCCTTCAGGACTCAACCTGTCCAATTATCTCCTACTCTGTCCACCTTTTGGGTGATCCTTGACAACTCATCTCTTCAGGGATGTCTTCTAGCTGTTCCATCTGCACATCACTCAGTTATTACCTTTTTTGTATAACTTAACCCTCCCTTTTTAGATTGTAAACTCTCACAAGCAGGACCCTCCTAATCCTTTTGTATCAAATTGTATTGTAACCGTGCTATCATACTTTGGTCCTTCTTGAGTGTATGGTCCGAGACTGCAGACATGTTATAATAGTGGTTCAAAGAGAAGTATGGGTTTTTGTCTTTTTTTTTTTAGAATCGTACTTACTTAGGTGGATGCAGCATTGTTCCCCCGGCGCCTCTAACACTTAAAAACGAGTGATCGAACACCGCCGATCGCTTGGTTATCACAGCTCCGTGAGCAGTGAACTGCTGACTGTCAGTCAGCGGCTGCCTGCTCTGCCCCCCTCGCTCACTGGAGCGCTGGGCTATGGAGGGGGTAGGAGCAACCGGATCAGGCTCTCGGTGGCTCACTGAGAGGCTGTGCCGGTCCAGGGATCTGGGCAGATCTAGACTCTATGGTCGTGATGACGTCCGAGCCTGGACCGACGTCATAGAAGAAGTACAGCCAAACAAGCTTTGGTTATACTTATCCTTTAAAGACTGGTGATATGCTGCAGAAGGCAGAGACTGGGGGTACATGTTATGAGATTGCTAAAGATCATATTTGAAGGGCGGTATTCCTCCATAGGAGCTGTGGGGGGGGGAGAGAGAACAAGACACAGAAATCTGCCAAGCAGGAGACAATGAACTTCTGTGAAACAATGCATAAACTGATGAAGTGGTGTATTAGCCATGAACCACGTCTTTGTTGTTACCAATAAATGACTATTGCGTGCTTTGGATGCCACATTCAAGGACAAGTACAGCCAAAGCTTGTTTGGCTGTACTTCTGTGGATCACAGGAATGCAGTTTGTTCTGCACTCCTGTGACCTGTTTTGAGCAGACAACTGGCTGAAGCTTGCTGCCGGCTGACATCACAGAGCCAGTCCAGGCTGGGGAAAAATCGCAAACATGTGGTCAGAATCCACCCAGATGCCTGGACCAGCACCTGGCTCAGCCTCTCAGGGAGCCACTGAGAGGCTGAGACAGCTGCCCCCTCCACAGCCCAGTGCTCCAGTGAGCGCTAGGGGGGTGCACAGAGAGCTGCTGAATGACCATCACCAGCTCTCTGCTCACAGAGCACTGAGAACCGAGCAATCAGTGCCCTTTTATCTCTCACTTCCCAGTCTTAGAGCCCATGGGGGACAGATGCATCATCCACCTAAAAGAAAAGTTTGGAAAAAAACTTTTTTTAACACCTGAGGCTTTTTTCTTTCTACCCATGGGGTGCTAGAGATCATAACTTTTTACAAATCAATGGTAACACCTGTGTGCTCCTTACAGACCCATAATTACAGGTGTGTCATTTTATAATGCAATCAGAAATATTCATCGTAAAGAGAGAAAACCTATAAAAAGGGGGAATGGACAGAGTAGAAAAATGTGAAAGAAACAAACTAAACTGTTTAAAGGAGAAGTATGGGTTTGGGTTCTTTCCCCCATTATACTTACCTAGCTGGATGCAGCATCTGTCCCCTGGTGCCTCTGCACCGAAAATCGAGCCATCGAACACTGCCGATTGCTCGGCTCCCCGAGTGGAGAGCTGCTGACTGTCATTCAGCAGCTCTCCTGCTCTGCTCCTCCACGCTCACTGGAGCGCTGAGCTGTGGAGGGGCGGTCTCAGCGGCTCGCTGACAGGCTGAGACAGCCATCATTCCAGGCACCTGGCGAATCCAGACTTCCAGAGTTGGGATGACGCGGTGCCTGGACTGATCTGTGTGACGTCAGCAGCGAGCAGACTTCAGACTGCTCTCTGCTGAAAACGGGTCACAGGAGTGCAAAACTGATTGCACTCCGGTGACCCATAGGAGAAGCCCAGCCAACCGAGCTCAGGCTGGACTTCTCCTTTTAACTAGCCGATGTTTTTAAACATTTTCTTTCAATTGTCCTGAATATGTGCCTAGGCAGGGAACACATTGACTACTGCCTGTTTGCTATGATGTGATTCATTGTCCAATGATCATGCTGGAACGGTGGCATACATAGCCAAACCAGTAAACCGCATACCTCCCAACTTTGTGAGATGGGAATGAGGGACACCTATTAGCAAAAGTATGTAGGCATAGGACACACCCCCTACCACGCCACCTATAAAGGAGAATTGTACAGAAGAAATTTATTGGTTAAACCCACAAGTGCTTTTTTTTTACCGCTACTATTCCTTTATACTGGCTTTTGGAATTTACAAATGCAGCAATCTAGAAATCGGATGAAAGGTTTAGCACTGGGAAACACTTTTTGATAGATAAGCAGTGCGTTTTATATACAACTATATAGATTAGACCAAAATGAGGGACAAATGATGAGGAACAGAGGGACTTTGTTCAGAATGAGTGACAGTCCCTCAAAATCGGGGACAGTTGGGAGCTATGAAACAGGTGTCATCAGCCTGGCTGTATAGTGCGCAAGAGGTGTGTAAATCACAAGACTGGCTGACTAGGATACAAATTCTTTGGCAGATAAAACAGTAAACATTTGGTATAGGTATCTGAACTGAATATTCAGCTGTGTAACTGTGTATTTCTGTTCTTAGAGAATTCTGCTGCTTTCAGCAGTGAATAGATCTAGTATCTAGGACACAAGCATTCATCCACCAGCAGCTCAGTGTGACCCGTGGACATAATCAGGCTTGTTCCGTCATTGTCTCACCTGATGGTGAAATCCCATGTGTATCAATGCCTGTTGGAATGGGATATAAAATAGGTATTCATCACCACCCAGCCTGACTCACATTTTATTTTAAGTTCACGCCTCTGTGATCTTCCCACGCAGCTGTAAGCACAAAAATCTGCCAGTTCTCCCTGACGATGAGCACGTTGATGCTGCGGGGGTGATCACATTGACTTTCAATGGGGAAAGTAAGCTTATAATGGAACAGAAAATGATTGGTCTACCACATTTTGATATTCCTAAAGAGACCAGAATAATACGAGAATCATTTCTTCTTCTGCCTTATTTTGGTTGATTTTTGATATTATCGTAAAGACACGTGCACTCTTGTATACAGTTTATGGCAGAAGTATGTTTTTTTTTAATATGTAAAAAAAGGATTGAAAAGATTAGCAGCTACTGAACGCTTCTTTCCACCAGTGTATAGAAAAAATCCTACAGGCACCCCACCCAAAATCGCTTTTTAAATTTACAGGTTCACTGACCTAAACCTGTGTTTAGTTTATGCAATGTCACATGTTCAAAAGCAATAATCTACTCACCAATCACTTGTTAGCAGATAAAGATATATGCATCCAGCCCAGAAATTCTGATTTTTTTTTTTTTTTGCAGCTCTAGAGCCTCTGAGAGGCAATAACTTCCAGCAGCATATGGGGAAAAGCCATAAAAAAGCTTCACCCAATATTCAATTTCAAACTTATCAGATCCAATGATTTCAAACTGCATCAGAGAAGTCAGTCTGTGCTTATGGTTATTTTATATATATATATATATATATATATATATAAAGAAACCCCTGCAGTTATCTGCAGTTATCAAGTGTGAAACACAATGCCCGCGTGCCAAATCCATCCCTCCATGCCATTTCAGGCAGCCCTCACACTCAGGGGGAGGGGTAGAAGTAAAATGTGGTTGAACCCTGCACACTGTGCATAGCACACCCCTAAACCCCTAAATTCTGTCTGTAGTGCACTCCTCAACACTGCATTCTGTACAGAGCACACCCCTGAACTCTGCACTTGGTATGTAGCGCACCCCTGAACTCTGCACTCGGTACATAGCGCATCCCTGAGCCCTGCACTCAGCACGTAGCGCACCCCTGCGCACCCTGCACTCGGCACGTAGCGCACCCCTGAACCCTGCACTCTGCACGTATCGCACCCCTGAACTGACATGGCTAACTTTATGCATACCTCACTTATATACTTAATGGTACATAAGTGATTAAAACCTTTTATCTATATATGAATCAACCATGAAATTAAGTACGAATGATACCTGTTCGAAAAGGGTTACAATCTAATTTATTTAAACTTACTATTGTACAGAAAAGAAACTTGTGTTAATATGAGATTAGCAACTATAATATAAATGATACTACCTTAAAAACAACAGGGTTACCAATAATAATAAATATTGCTATAATGGTCATACCCATGCTATCAAGAGATTAATAAGGTATTACGGCCAAATCCTACGATAGAAAAGGTTACAGGAAAGAAAAGAGCCATAGAGATACATTGTATGGAGAAGTCTTACGTAACCATCCTGCACCTAGACCGTCCGCCGAAGAAAAGACCTAGCCCTCCCCAGGGAATTTGGTTGTATGTTGTTAGAACCCACTCCCACCAATCAGAACTCAGGGTCACCTCATTGGTTCAGACGTGGCATTGAATCCTGATTGGCTACCCCTGAAGAGTACCTTTTTAACTATCTCTTGATTTCCAACCGTCAGCCCTCTGTGATATACCATAAATTAGCATTACAAGGACTCAAGAGACGCAATGTCTGCCCTGGCTCTCTCTACGAACAATAGGGTAACTTAGTTACTATGCGGATAGCAGGCCAACACAAAAGGTGTGTTTGAGATGCCAAAACAGTAAATAGGCCCACCTTCTAGTACATGTTCCTATAAAAAATACACCTATATACACCCATAAATATATATTACATATATATATATATATATATATATACACACATACAAATAGATAGATAGATAGATACATACATACACGTACACATCATACAAAATGGGGCATGGTAATCTAATTAGAAAGTAGAAAGTCCTCATGATGGTACGCTTGAATCTCATTGATATAAATATGATATCCAATAATTCCATCACATTTCCCCCTGAAGTTCATTTTTGAACTTATGTCCTCCTTCAATGATCTTGCACCCACCCACAACAGCCCAGAAGCCCCGACCCTTCCCCACCACCACTGCGGCCTCCTCTTCCTTTCTTGAACACGCCGGAACTCCTCAAAGTAGGCTTAAGATAGCAAAGAAATCCTGGTCCTTTGGAGACTTCACATCCAAACCATGAGTGTCTGTATTGCAATGTTTCATCACTCCTCTGCCTTGGAGGAGCGGAACTCCAACATTGATGGCGGGATCCTGGCATATCTAGTCCTGTATCTTTGTAAGACCATGTAATGGTTGCATCGATTGGATCGGACCGCGAGACAGCACTTTTCAGCATGGTGAAGGAAAGTCCAGGAAAGTCTTATTCGTGACACATTTATCTCAAGAAATAGCTTGGTGGTCGCTGCTTCTTCAGGTGGGGGGGTCGGGCGGGCCTCCAGACAGTCGTGCATGAATACAAACAGAGAGAGGAGAACGTTAGTGTACAGATATTGGAGAAATGCTGGACAGGAGCAGAATGTTGGCCATTTAAGACTAAATACTCCTAAAGGGTGTAATGTGGACGAGTAGAGTGGGTTCCCCACAGGGTACAGAGTCTGAGCAACAGCCAGTATCATCCATGGCCCTTGATGGTAGGGATAGTCAATACTGTCTGTTATTGCCAGGTCCCTGGGTTCACCACACCTGCTCACGGGGCTCAGGTTAAGGCAGTAGGTAGACTAGGGGAGGTGGAATTACATTAAGACATAAAACTGGATGTCCAGGGATACTTTAGTTAAAATATGGTACTTGCGGGCAGGCAAAGTCTTTTTTAAACAAAAATGATATGACTGATGTCTTAGTTACATTATCTTGAGAAGATAGATGATAGAAATCAAAGGAAAAAAACTCAGAGAGCATAATATTAAAGAAGAAAAAGGAATGGAAGAGAGGTGAGTAATGAAAATGAACAGGAAAAATAGTGGAAATGAAAAAAAGAACAAAAAACAAAAAAAAAACTACAGATTGAACGCTGCTCCAACCAAGACTGTTAAAGAGCCTTGAATCTGTATATAAAAAAAAAAAAAAAAAAAAAAAAAATGAATACATTGGTTAACAGAAACATAATAAAAAAATAAAACAAATGTTTTTCTAAAAAGAAACTCCTCTCCCATTAACAGTATTTTTGCAGGTCAGGTACACAGATATTAACAACAAAAGGGAGAGAAAAAAAATAAAAAATAATAAAAAATAAAAAGAAGTTAAAAATTATAAAAAAAATGATTAAAACTTTTGGAATTTAGGTAAACCTGACTGCACTTTATTACTAAAAATTGAAGAGGCTTATCCCTGGAACAAGAAAAATATAGTTCTAGGGTCCTCTCTTACATGCGCAACTTCTTTGTACTGGTCTGGATTGGATATGGCTTCCTCAGAGATTTGTTTCTGAGTTAGTGGCCTTTCTGTTCCTTGAGAGAAGATACCTCCATTGAGGTGCACATTCTCATAGCTTTGGCATTCATTCTCCTGATAGTAACGCACATTATTACCTGCATCAGGAAAAGCAATAAGGCTGCACAGGTTAGGACAACAACAGGGTGGAGCAAAATGTTTAGGAAAGCTGTAGCGTTCGGACTATACCCAAATAAACTTTGCCACCAGGAAATCTTAACATCTGCGTCTAAAGCGTGGGATACTTGGATCAGTCTATTTTGATCATGGGTGAGTCGTATGGTGGCTTGTTTTTCAGCATCTCCTAGTACATTTAATATTTCATCCTGTTATCCGAAATCCATCAGCCAAGCTTTTAACTCAGCCCCAAATCCCAGAGGAAGTTTCTGTAGGTGTAAGGGGATGTCAGGTTTGCTATAAAACCTTTCTTCAAGGGTGATCGGGGTACAACCCGGTGTTCCTGCTATATCCATGCCACGGGCCAGAAGAGGTGTACTATAGACTCCCCGAGGTAGTGTACCCTGCTGAGTACCATTTAACCTGATGCTGAAAACAGTGCATCATTAGACATGTGATACTAGCACCAGTACCCTGGTCTCCAGTCTCAAGTAGTTTTAACTTTGTTTAGGACCAGTTGGGACACTACCCCGGCATCCATTAGACATGACACCCCCCCCCCCCCCCCCTGTGCCAGCATTGTTGCCTTTTCCCATAGCACAACCCCTACCTTCCTCTAGCACTTATCAGTACCAGTCATCTGAGGCTGTCCATACTCAAACCATCAGAACAAGATGGACTCCAGGGTGTAATCCAGTAGAGTCTGATAGGATAGTACCCAGATTGACCGTGATATCTGCACAATGTTCCATCCCTGCCACTAGGGATGAGAACAGTGCAAGTAAGATTTTTGACGATCCTGGAACTGAGTCATCCACCAATCTATTACGACTCATAGGCAACCTGGATACTACCCCCCACCTGTCTGTCCCTGCAAAGTGATGCTGGACAGAGCAAGTTGGCTTTCCTAACCCCTTCCCTGATATGTAGCACAAGACCCCCCCAATGTGATCCTGAATAGCTCCAGCTCCATAGTGTTTTAAGGTACCCAGTGCCCCACCTCCAGCTCCACAGACAGTCTCCATTAAGCCTCTCTTTCCTAAGGATGGGAAATAGTCAGAATACCCGGATTGAAAACCACCTGCCACCAGGTACACTTATCTCTTCATAGAGGTTGCACACCTTATGGGGCACTGGTCTTCCTGTCATGCAGGACACAGACCACTAGTTAAGGTACGCAAGGAGTCTAGGACAGGAAGGACACCTATGGGTATCCACTGAGGAGAATACAGCATGCCCACACAACTCCATCCCTGTGCCTGGATTTCAGAGACCATGCCCAGGGTATACAATGCACCTCTATCTATGGTTAGGTTCAAAGAACCCTCTAGTTCCCTGACTAACGTTACATCGGTATTCCTTAGGACACAGAAACAAACTCGTCTATGTCCCAAATAATACCCAGGTGCTTCCTTCCCAGCAATGACCTCTCCATCCAGAACACAGAGTGCAATATCTTACACAATCTTCCTGCACAACTCTTCTCCAGGTTCTCCCAAAAGTATACACTCTCAACTTGTATGCCATCAGGCAGGCCCTCATACTACACATCTGAAGGTAAATCTGAAGGAAAGTGGAAAACAAAAATTGCATAATGTGTATCCAATTAGAGGAACTTCTGCTACCAAACACAACTGGCCAAAGGGCAAAGAAATATCCCTTGCAGCACTGAGGCGCCGGGATCACTGAACAGTAGTGGGTACACGACCCGACCGATGTGCCCTTTGAAGCCAGGAAACCCAATTATCGAATCTGAGAAAGAAAACATCAATAAAATTTAGTAATAAATATTCCATTTTCCTCCTAGAAACAAAATAATCCAATGGTTATATAACTGTAACAAGACATTAGCGTATGAAACACAAATATACATTACATTACATAAACAGTGCACTTTTTTTTTTAAGATACCAAAAAATTGTTGAGCTCAACTTATCATTAATATGTATTACTTAATACACATTAATACCACGATGTGTACGTGTATGTATGTATGTATCTATCTATCTATTTGTATGTGTGTATATATATATATATATATATGTAATATATATTTATGGGTGTATATAGCTGTATTTTTTATAGGAACATGTACTAGAAGGTGGGCCTATTTACTGTTTTGGCATCTCAAACACACCTTTTGTGTTGGCCTGCTATCCGCATAGTAACTAAGTTACCCTATTGTTCGTAGAGAGAGCCAGGGCAGACATTGCGTCTCTTGAGTCCTTGTAATGCTAATTTATGGTATATCACAGAGGGCTGACGGTTGGAAATCAAGAGATAGTTAAAAAGGTACTCTTCAGGGGTAGCCAATCAGGATTCAATGCCACTTTTGAACCAATGAGGTGACCCTGAGTTCTGATTGGTGGGAGTGGGTTCTAACAACATACAACCAAATTCCCTGGGGAGGGCTAGGTCTCTTCTTCGGCGGACGGTCTAGGTGCAGGATGGTTACGTAAGACTTCTCCATACAATGTATCTCTATGGCTCTTTTCTTTCCTGTAACCTTTTCTATCGTAGGATTTGGCCGTAATACCTTATTAATCTCTTGATAGCATGGGTATGACCATTATAGCAATATTTATTATTATTGGTAACCCTGTTGTTTTTAAGGTAGTATCATTTATATTATAGTTGCTAATCTCATATTAACACAAGTTTCTTTTCTGTACAATAGTAAGTTTAAATAAATTAGATTGTAACCCTTTTCGAACAGGTATCATTCGTACATAATTTCATGGTTGATTCATATATAGATAAAAGGTTTTAATCACTTATGTACCATTAAGTATATAAGTGAGGTATGCATAAAGTTAGCCATGTCAGAACCCTGCCCTTGGCACATATCGCACCTCTGAACCCTGCCCTCATTATGTAGCGCACCCCTGAACCCTGCCCTCATTACGTATTGCACCACTGAACCCTGCCCTTGTTACGTAGCGCACCCCTAAACCCTGTCCTCGTTACGTAGCGCACCTCTGAATCCTACCCTCGTTACGTAGCGCACCTCTGAACTCTGCCCTCGTTACGTAGCACACCTCTGAACCCTGCACTCGATACGTAGCGCACCTCTCAACCCTGCACTCTGTACGTAGCGCACCTCTGAACCCTGCACTCGGTACATAGCGCACCTCTGAACTCCACACATAATGCACTCCTGGAATTTATTGTCCCTTTTAGGATCCTCCTACTGTTAGTGCAATTTGACCACACCCATTGTTCGATGCTGTTCGATGTGGGGGGCTTGGTTGAGTTCAGCACCTATTCTCTGAGAAAGCCCTGCATAAATTTATATAGTTTTACAGATACAACCGGCCCTTTGAAGACAGCCAAAATGCTGATGTGGCCTGCAATGAAATTGAGTTTGATACTGTTCTAGGCTGTCTCCTATTCACAGCTCTCTCTGGGCTGTCTCCTGTGCACTGTTCCTATTAATCCTGTGAAGGAGATCGGACGAAGACTTTGTCAGAGAACTGCAACTACCATCCTCAAAAGTGGCTGTACCCAAAACTCTCCACTTCCAGACAGTTTTGATGAGAGGGATGAAAAAACTGCATATACAGTCATTTGAAAATGTTTCAACATTTATTAAAATGACATACAATAAAAGGTATAAAAAAAATATATAGATGGTACGAGTATAAGCACAAAAGTGTGAGTATATCATTGTGAACAGGTTGTATACCAAATTCACACACAAAACTCTGCCCTATAGGACCACACATACATCCATAATGATGCCCTATAGTAAGATTACCAGATTATGAAAATGAAATCCAGGGGTTTAAGGGAATGTGTGTAAATCAAACCTGAGGCTATGCTGCTATGGATCAAGACCATGAGTCAATATCACATAGTAGGAGTAAGTAATCCACAGGGAGTGCAGGGGGTCAAGAGTAGGTAGCGCATAGAATGCAGAGGTCAAGCATATGTAACTCTCAGAGTATAGAGGTCAGGAGTAAGTAACACACAGATTGCAGGGGTCAGAAGTAAGTAATGCATAGTAAAGGAGTCAGGAGTAACTAACATACAGAGTGCATTGGTCAATACAGATCCTTGGATGTGTATTGAAATACATTTGCTTGAATGGGCAAAGTGACAGTCTCTTTAGGTGGTTCTCTGTCTAATAATCTTGAGCATTTCAGGGATTAGAACAGTCCTCAGTATCGAACGCTTCATTCAAGTCAGTGACACAGCTCCTCTACAGCAGATCGGAGCTACAAAAATAGAGTTCTACTTGTCAGCTTGTAGGAAACATTTGAAATGATGACAGATCAAACACATCCTGCTTAATTGATGGCTTTTAACCTCTTCCATCTGCATTAATTAATAACCATAATAGGAATTTTCCAAACTTGTTAACATGCTCTAGCCCCTAAGGAAATTAGATTTTTTGTTTTTATCGTGTAGAATGATAAAAATGTAACACACATCATTTTCTTGCCCAAACCTCCAGTTGTATTTCTGTGGCCACCTACATTTTGATTTTACTGTCTATATCTTATGACCATATTGTGGAAGTATTCAGATTACTACCCTACAGCATTTTACTTGGGACATTAAGCGTTTCACCATTTCTATATCTGTGTATGTATGTGTACATAAAATTGAATATCATTTGTAACATTAACGTTATTTATTCCTAAAATGGGTTTTAAAATACAATGTTTGTTTTTAGACAGAATTGGAATTTTTATATTGCTGTGTCCGTTTTAAAGGAACTACCCTTTTCTCCCCCATTCTCTGCACTGGTGACCACACAGGAAGCAGACAACAGTAAAAGTATCATTTTACCAAGTATGCGATATAGCTTTTCTGCGTAATGTAATTTTAGAAGGATATTTTTAGTAACAGTTTTGATTTAGCATTAGTGGTCCTCCTGGCAATTCAGTTGAATTCATTTTACATTTTTAAATAGAAAAAAAAAATTCCACATCAAACCCTAAAGTAGAACAAAATATTGAACAAAAAAAAGTATGTTGGGGAAAGTATAAAAGGGCCATTGTGGCGCTTTAAAGCTTATTTACATTAAAACAGCCCATTTATTTGAATGGACTGTCAAAACGCCAAAAAGGACAAAAAAAATCTGCCTTTTTTTCCAACACTGCGCACACTGCATTGCTCTTTGTTGAGGTGTGCCACAACGTATGTGTGTTAGAAGTGCTTCTGGGTGCCATTGAAAATTAATGACGCTGCAGTGCACTAATGTGCATTGCCATGTGTTGCAGTAATGGGCATGTTACCACACTTCACCATAATTAATGGGTCTGAAGAGGTAATTTGGAAGCCATGGGGGGAGTAAAAAGAATAGATAGTAGACATTTGTGAGCAGAAGTTGGGAACAGTAGGTAGCAGACGCTTGGGAGCAGAAGGTGAGAAGAGTAGATAGTAGACACTTGGGAATGGGAGGTGAGAAGAGTTTGTAGTAGACATTTTGGAGCATGAGATGAGAAGCGTAGGTAGTTGACAATTGGGAGTGTGAGGTGAGAAAAGTGGGTAGTAGTCTTTGTGAGTGGGAGGTGAGAAGAGTAGTTAGTAGAATGTGTGGGAGCGTGTGGTGAGAAGATTAGGTAAAAGATGTTGGGGTGCAGGAGGTGAAAAGAGTAGGTAGAAGACGTTTGGGAGAGGGAGGTGAAAAAATAGGTAGCAGACGTTTGGGAGTGGGAGGTGAAAAGAGTATGTAGTAGAACGTTTTGGAATGGGAGGTGAGAAGAGTAGGTTATAGACGTTTGGGATCGGGACGTGAGAAGAGTAGTTAGTAGAACATTTGGCGGCACGAGGTAAGAGTTTTGGAGTGTGCGGTGAGAAGATTAGGTAGAAGACGTTTGGGAGCGGGAGGTGAGATTAGGTAGAAGACGTTAGGGAGAGGGAGGTGAGATTAGGTAGAAGACGTTTGGGATCGGGAGGTGAGAAGAGTAGGTTATAAATGTTTGGGAGCAGGAGGTGAGAAGAGTAGGTTATAAATGTTTGGGAGCAGGAGGTGAGAAGAGTAGGTTATAAATGTTTGGGAGCAGGAGGTGAGAAGAGTTGGTAGTAGAATGTTTAAAGAAAGGTTATAGATGTTTGGGAGTGGAAGGCGAGAAGAGTAGTTAATGGACATTTGGGATCTGGCTGTGAGAATAGGTAGTAGAACATTTGGAACGGGAGATGAGAAGAGTAGGTTATAGACGTCTGGGAGCGTGCGAAGAGAAGAGTAGGTTATAGACATTAGGGAGCAGGAGGTGAGAAGAGTAGGTAGTAGACATTTGGTATCTGGATGTCAGAGGAGTAGGTAGTAGATGTTTCGGAGTGAAAAGTGAGAAGAGTAGGTAGTAGAACATTTGGGAACTGGAAGTGAGGATAGTAGAAATTTAGTGACATTACCTTGTGACAAAGTTAACCAGCCATTGGCTCTTCCTGATTAGTTTTCCTCCTTTCCTAGACAACATGACCAGAAATTTAGGAAATGCCCATCGCTAAAAGAGAAAGGGTTTAACAAAACCAAAAAGAAGGGAAAGTATTTTACATCCTACTGAAAGAAATTACTTAAAGTGCTCTGTAGTCATTTTTAGAGTGCTATATAGGCTGCAGCACATGGACAAAATTTCAAAGCCTGGGGCATTCTTGCAGATCTTGACATGCTCATCTCCACCCTGCTCCTTTCCTTAATCCATGTCTTCCAGGTGATTCATGAGTGCCCATCATATATGTATGCCCATAGAAAATTACATCAGAAGACCACACACTTTTTCTTTTCTATGTAATCTGTTGCCATGCTATGCAGATAAATGCTGTGGCAATGACATATTGAAAAAAGTGTAATTGTAGCACAGCATGCCACTATAAATGTTTTATATCCAGGACAATCTGAAATCCTGTAATTTTCCTTTCTTGAAAAGACATAGTTAACTCTACTTGGCACAAGGACAGCAGGAACTGCAATTGCTCCATTATTCATTTCACTTCTATTTACCACTTGGTTCCATTACAAAACATCCATTTCCGTTAATCATGGATTGTCCGGATGTGGAATCTAGTTCCAAATGCGTAATTGTATGTCTGTACATAGTCTAACAAGCTTCTTGTTTCTGGCACTCAAATAATCATTTGAGGGAAATTTTATTTTGTGTTCATCAAACACATGCCAAAAGACTGTTGTCTATGAGTAGATATATAAGACCCAGTAATAATTACAGAACAAATACGGTAAGCAGGTTAGGTGGTAGGTTTTAATGCTGTTTTACCTAATATTATGCTGCAGCACTGCTAGTACACTGTGCTGCACTTTTTCTGTGTAGTACTCACCTGACCCACAAAGCCTAGTGGGACTCCCAGAGACAGGGTGGGATAACATTTCCCCTCGGGTGAAGTTCTTGCCAGTAGTGGAGCAATGTGTACAGATGAGAACCAGTTGCTTTTAGATGCAAAATAGTATGAGTTTATTAACTCTCCCTCAAAACTGCAGGGGAAGAGGGTAAGGGCACATGACACCCTTGGACCAGCAGACTCTGAAAATAAGGAACAAAAGTACATACTTCAAAGATGGGGAACCTAAAATGGGGCACTTTCAGCTGTCAACACCCTCGGGAGAAGTCACCATACTCCAGTAAGGTCCAAGCCTCAAATCCCAATTTCCCTGGCCCCTCAAGACATCCCAAATTTTCCCATGGCTCCTTGATCCCCAGGTTAAACAAGCTAGTCCTCAAACTCAGGCATTGGTCCAGCAATTTGGTCCCCCTTCTCTCTTTTTCTAGGCCTGAGAGGATTTAAAGTGTCAGTAAACCACGTAAAACAAAACAAAACGAGCCCCCAGCAGCCTCATGTAATAATGTGCTAGTATGCACTACATTCTAGCACATCAGATTTACCTAAAAAACGGATCCCTCCAGCGGCACGCCGTCACCGTTGACCAGGAATCAATCATCGGCCAGTCTTCCTTCCTGATTCACGGGTTCTGGCCATTTGAATGGCTGAGCCGTGATGACATTGCTCCTGCGCATGCGCAGGAGAGTCATGGCCGAGGCCATGTTTCTCAATGGACAGCAGTGCACATGTGCCAGTGACGTCACCGGCTGCTACACATGTAAATATCTCCTAAACAGTGCACGTTTAGGAGATGATTACTATACCTACAGATGAGCCTTATGATAGGCTTTACCTGGTAGGTAGAAGACAACAAGGGGAGTGTACTACCACTTTAACAGCCTAAGACATCAGTGAACTACCAAGGTCACTCCCTAAATATGTATACCATCTCCCAGCCTGCACTAATAGCCATAAACCTTCTAGTGGTTGGCCAAGGGGAGTGAAATATTCCTAGCTCTGTTCAGCCCAGTTTCCCGTGCTATTGCCAGAGGCACCAGTGATACTAACTGGCAGTAGACAGAAACTAAGAGTAACCAGAGCCTAGGAGACGTCTGGTTGTGACGTCACATCCACCTGACCCTGCGTTCCACAGGAATCGGGAAGCCCTGGGAGCCTCCAGTGCTACTGATCAGCTGGACCACAGGCTCCATCCATTTGGTGGACCGGCACCGGAACTCTGGGTTGGTGAGGATACATCCTAATAGCACTACATGCCTGGTTTATGCTTCTTATGTGAGTGCATTGTTTTCACAAGTATTAGTCTTTCTCCCCCTTTTCTGAAACCAGGAAAGCTGAACTATCAATTCAGCTAAGCTGACTGCAGTTTAGTAGCACTAGATTTAAGATGGGAGTAAACTCCCTTGATTGATTTTTACCTATAGATAAGCCTATAAAAAGGCTTACCTATAGGTACAGTAAATATCTCCCAAACTGTGCACATTTTATATTTACTTTAGAAGCAGCCGGTAACGTCACCAGCCCATGCACTCTGAAGGAACCCTTCAGAGCCCTGTATTGTAAACATGTGATGTCATCGTGGCTCAGCCATTCATACTGCCGAAGCACCGCAAACCCGGAAGGAAGACCGGGTGAAGATGGAAGCGCCTACAGCAGTGACAGCGTGCCACTGGAGGGCTTTGTTTTCAGGTAAGTCTGTCATAATGTGGTAGTATGCACTGCATACTACCACATTATGTCTTAAACTGCCCGGGGCCCAATTTTTTATATATTTTTTTTTGCTTCGGCTGACTACGGCTTTAAAAAAACACACCTGTTTAGAACAGGGTGGCTACATTTGTATAAAAAAAAAAAAAAGTCAAACCTGATTTGTGAAAACTGGAACCAATGCCCATTGCCCATAGCAACCTAAACTCATGGCTCATTTTCATTGTGCAGTTTTATTAGAAATGTATGCTTATCTGTAAGACAAAGGGTAAAGAATGATCCACAGTGACCAATCAGGATTTATCTTGCACTGCCTTGGGCCCAGTACAGTAAATTTGGTTATTGCAGGACACTACATTCTGCATATAGTCGCTGCAATTTTTCCTTTTTTTTTATTGAGCCAATTACTGCTAGTGATGTCTTAATTTGCAAGAGTTTGCAAAAAACATCTGTGAGGTTAATTTACTAAAACTGGAGAGTGCAAAATCTGGCGCAGCTGTGCATGGTAGCCAATTAGCTACTGATTTAAGCTCGTTCAGTTAGGCTCCATTCACACCTGAGCGATATGCAGCGACAGCTGCTGCGGCTCGTTTTTTTTTTAGCTTTTTTATGTTTTTTAGTGGAGCGTTTTTGGAGGGGACCAGTCATTTGAATGTGCCTCCTTCCGCTCCAAAGAAGCTCATGTATCACATCTTGGCACAGAGCCAGGAGCGTTTGTGGTTGTGATTTTTGGAGTGATTGTAGCGTGATTTTTGTCCAAAGGCGTGTGCCTGGATTTTGACTTGCATACAAACGGAAAGGAATTGTCGGCCAACAAACACAAATGTAGTGACCTACTAAGTGTTTTTTCAGCTCTTTAGCGACACCCTTTGGGCTCCTTCTGCTAATTTTGTGTTAGTAGAAGTTTGAGTCTTGATTCGTGCTTTTCATTTCACGCTTTTTTATTTAGCGCTTTTCAGTTTGTTTCTGAACGGACGTTCGTTAGCCAGACATGTTACAGAATTAGAGGAGATTTGTTATTTATTATTTGCCTTGGAGTTATTGCTTTGACCCAAGTCCGGTCCAGGAGGAGGAGTTCTTGGACCAAAAATTGGTTGCTTTTTTAATCGTGACCAATTATGTCATAAGCCTTTGCTGCGGGAGCTCCAGGAGAATAATCTGGATGATTTTCGGAATTATCTCCGGATGACAGACCCCTGCTTTCACCAACTCTTGGCATTGGTGACCCCCTATATTAAGAAGCAGGACACATGCATGAGGCTTTATTTTATTTTTTGGTTGAATAATAATGATTTGATTTGGTATATTTTGTATATTTTTGGATGCATAGAATGCACTTTTTGGTTAAGTTCTATTGGCAGATAGCATGTCTAATTTTATTTGTTTTCTTTTTTTAGTGCACAATAAAAAAATTGTGTAGAATAAACTTGGCTATGTGTTTTACTTCAAATGACAGTTTGGGAGTAGGCAATTTCATTTAAAAAAATACAATGTAAAATTGACAAGGGACACCAACATAGTTGTTCTTTGATCTTTGATCTTAAAAACTGTGGGATAATGGTGTTGTGGTAACTTGCCCAAATAAAAAAAAAAAAGCATAATAATATTATTATTGATATCACTAGAAAAAAAAGCCTTTGAAAATGTGTTTGCAATAACTCCATCAGTATCACCAGCAAAGCAGCTTCATTATTATACCATTAAAGAAGAAGAGAATGTGCGCTGCATTTCGAGATTTTATAATTTGCCGCAACACGAATGTTAATTCTCCATTACGAACGCTAGTTTACAAGACCGACCGCTTCTGGCTCGTCCTTGCTTCAGAGCATGCGTGTTTGTACTTTTGTCCGACAGACTTGTGTACACACGCTCGGAAAATCCGACAACAGACATTTGTCCGCTGAAAATTTTAAAACCTGCCATCCAAAATTTGTCCGCGGAAAATCTGACAACAGTTGTCCAATGGAGCGTACAAACGGTCGGATCACACATTTCCCATTGGAAAATCCGATCGTGTGTATGAGGCTTTAGGCTGACGTCACTTCCTCATTCATTTCACAGCCATTGTCGCCCGTGTCCTCTGCAGAGCTTCCGCCGCTGGAGATCAGGTCGGAGCAGGTCAGATTGGCTTCCAAAAAGGTATGTATACAAATCTCTTTACAGGGATAGAGAGGTTAGTGTTACATCCCTGGTGTCTATAGATGCAGGGATTTTAGATTTTGCATGGACTTCCACTTTAAGCACTTCCAAACAAGGACAATAAAAATGTCTTCTCCTATAATGCATCAGGATAAAATGGTTACATTTAAGTGATTTACTGTAAATAGATTTTTTTAATCATATCCAGGATCTCAGTTAGAATAAAGGTCTTCTGTAAAAAAATAAAAAAATAAAACTTGTTAGTGGTTTTGTTAATCAGCAAGCTTGCTTTCTTCCCATGTAGCGGTTTATGTCCATGCAATGATTAGTCTTTTCTGTGTCTGTGGAATGCCCAACCCTTTATTCAGTGTGGTGACCTTTGTGTGCTCATAGCCTCTGCTTTCAGCACTAGGGACAGCTCCCATGATTCATAGCCCCCTTGTCTGAATAAATAACACTAACTGCTGTTGGTTGGTTTGTACACACCGTTATTTATCCTAGACGAGTCTCCATTGAATATTACAGTCCTTGCCAGTGCCTTGAGCAGAGTCCTGTTGCCAAGATGCAGGTCAGGGTGTATAAATAAAACTAACATGTTGTTGGTACATTCAGGAATGTGCTAGATACTTAAATCCCAAGTTCACTTTCTTCTCACATTTTCCACAGATAGCATATCTGCTGCATATTTTTCAAATATCAGTTACATTAAAACTGAACTCCAGGTTGTCCTTTCTTTCCCCACACTTGGATGAGGTCCTCCCCTGTGTTGAAACCAATTACTCTCCATTCCTTGCAAATTTGCATTGCGAAGTGTAATCTTTTGAAGCTGCAGCATCTATCCTGAGGCCACTTTTATTTCCTGTCTGAATTACTTCAATCATCATCAATCCCCTCTCCTTCTGTACTGTCATTTGTCCACCTCTCGCAGTTATTAGCTTTTTGTGTAATCGGTCATTTTCGCTCTTCGTCATATGTGATCTTTATTGCTGGTGTCGGTCACTTTAGTGCTTTTTTGAGCATTATATGAAAGAACACATCCTTGATATCCCTTTAGACATGTATGCTCAGATTTTAGCTGCTGGTCCACATTGTGGAATGAGCAAGTGATATAAAATAGAGATTCTTGGAATTCACAGCCACCACATAGCTAGCTATCAAAAAAAATAACTATACTAGGGTGGCTACAGATCAGCTTTAAAGAAGAACTCTTGGATACCACATAAAAACTGCAATTCGCACACTGACCTATGTAAACCAGTAAACTTTTAGTAGTTTATTTATAAACCTGACCGTTTAGGAATAATTTAGAATGCAATATTTGTGATGTCATCACTCCAATTAAAAAAATAGCGGCTTGGCAGGAGGAGGTATAAATCCAGGGACATGTCATCCCCCCCCCCCCTGCCTTTTCACTCTACAGAAATTAGAATCTACAGTTCCCACCATGTGTGGCTGTAGAGTGAAAAGGAAGGGAGTTGTAGTGAATAGGCGTGAATGTGGGCAGGAACATTATTAACCTTTTTTTTTTCTTGCACTAAATGAGTTTGTGTATTCGCCCAGATAGTGCTAATCTACATTGCAGGCATGGGTTGCTCAGAGAGGGGAGGAGACTCCTGGTCTCTCAGTCAGTAAATTAAGTCATGGGTGCAGTCATGTTGGAACAGGAATTGAACAAGGCACTGACACGGAGGAGGCACGCCACACACTGGACCCCGATACCCACAGGACACATTGAACCAGGGACTTGTGGATATTATCCGCCCGCTACGCAGCCCACATTCTAAGCTTCAGCAACAGTCTGTCCCATGTACTCTCCATTAACATTTACTGATGCTGGAAACATAGTGCATCTCAAACCTTTCATCACCGCGGTGTGGCATCCATCTAATACTTCTTTCGATTGAATCGCCTCTTGTGCTCCTTGAACATGGAATGATTCCAATGGAATTAAAACATATGTAAATATATTCAACTCTCAACCCCTGATGAAGGTATCAGAATACTGGAAACGCGTCGGGTATCAGGGTACACCACCCTTTGGAGAGTACATATAATGATTTGTATTGATGTTTTGTTTTTTGTTTGATGCATTCATGTAATGTGTAGGCAGCACACATCTTTTTATCCTACAGATAAAGATAAAAGATACATTTTTTTATCACAGAGTTGGTGGTCTATTAAAGTCCCATATAGGGGGTATTTTTCCTTGTTCCATTGCACCAGGGATGGGACCACCATACTCTACATCTAACACGATGGAGGTCTCTCTTTTTTCTCTCTTTTTTCTGTTGGAACAGGAAGGGGCCATTCCCAAACTGTTCCCACAAAGTTGGGAGCATTAAATTTTGTCACAAATGTCTTGGTATGCTGATGCCTTAAGAGTTCCCTTCGCTGGAACTAAGGGGCCAAGCCCAACCCCTGAAAACAAACCCACACCATAACACCCCCTCCACCAAATGATTTGGACCAGTGCACAAAGCAAGGTCCGTAAACTTTGTGGGAACAGTTTGGGGATGGCCCCTTCCTGTTCCAACATGACTGCGCACCAGTGCACAAAGCAAAGTCCATAAAGACATGGATGAGACAGTTTGGGGTGGAGGAACTTGACTGGCCTGCACAGAGTACTGACCTTAAACCAATAGAACACCTTTGGGATGAATTAGAGTGGAAACTGCCAGCCAGGCCTTCTCATCCACATCAGTGCCTGACCTCACAAATGCGCTTCTGGAAGAATGGTCAAACATTCCCATAGACACACTCCTAAACCTTGTAGACAGACTTCCTAGAAGAGTTGAAGCTGTTATAGCTGCAAAGGGTGGGCCAACTCAATATTGAACCCTACGGACTAAGACTGGGATGCCATTAACGTTCATGTGCTTGTAAAGGCAGGTGTCCCAATACTTTCGGTCATATAGTGTATCTTCCTTTGCCTATATATATATATATATATATATACATACATATACCCCATTCACTGCTGAGGAATTACCACTCCAGATTGACATCGGCTACATGAGGACCTGTGACCCCCACAAGAGAATGTGTGAATTGACCATCCTGTTTGTTCAGGGGTCATATCCTTAAAGTGGTTGTAACGTAGACTGCGATCTAGGCCTTCTTGTCCAACATAAATGCCTGACCTCACAAATGCGCTTCTGGAAGAATGGTCAAACATTCCCATAGACACACTCCTAAACCTTGTGGACAGCCTTCCCAGAGGAGTTAAAGCTGTTATAGCTGCAAAGAATGGTATCCTGATAACTGGTTTTCTAGATATTTTTATTCTGACTGGTGTCTCCTATGATTGAACATGATAAACCACTTGCTGAACTGAAGTTTATTTATTTTAAAAATGTACTTGGATCTCTTTGAAAGACATGAATCTGAGTAAAACCAGCTGTCCACATTTACTATTCATGACAAAGTATTGAGATTAAGCAACTAAGCGACGGCTTTCGGCTCCAAATTCACAGCAAGTTTTGCGTTGTTTTTGTATGACCACTGTTTAACAGGTCTTCTAAATGCCTTATTTCACTTTACTGATCTGCTGTCACGTGACTGCCCGGCAGGCGCCAGAGGGAGCTCTCAGCTCCTCCCTCTGTAGTGCGTAGATCAGAGAAAGAGAGCTGTGGGGGGTCACGTGACCACTGATGAGCAAGGTGAAAAAAGGCATTTAGAAGGAGAATTTAAAAAAAAAAAAGCACATACACTGAATAGTACATTTTGGGGTTGATTCAAGAGTTAAATAATGGCCAGAAAAATGCAGTAAAATACCGCATACAGTAAATCAGTTGCGAATGTTAAATTCACTAAGAATTTACCATTAAATACCGAATGCAGTATTTGTTCTATTTAGTGGTAATTATTGCATGATTTAATGCGGCAATTTACCGCATTGGCCAGGATTTGTCAAAAAAACAGCCTGGGGATCGGGGACCCGAAGGTTGATTTATTGACCACGCTGGTTGCTAAGCAGCAGGCCAGGAAGCCAGCCGCCGCGTCCTTAACAACCGATCAGCTGTCAGTGACTTTCCTAACAGCTGATAGTAAAGAAAAAAGCAGACAATTAAAAAGCATGAGAAAAAAAACAGCGTAGTGTCCTTCCCCCCCCCCCCCCCCCCCCCCCTCAGTCCATACTAGGCCCTTCGAATCTGGTATGGATTTTAAGGGGAACCCCAAAACAAAATGGAAAACAAAGAACGGCGTGGGGTCCCCCCCAAAATCCGATCCTTATTCAAGCATGCAGCCCAGCAGGTCAGGAAAGGGGGGGTGAGCAAGGCCCGCCCCCCTCCTGAACCATACCAGGCCACATGCCCTCAACATGGGGGGTGGGTGCATTGGGGCAAAGCACCTTGTTTGGGGACAAGGGCCTTTTCCCGACAACTCTGGCTGGTGGTTGTCGGGCTCTTCGGGTGGGGTGCTTATCACCAAAAAAGTGCCAAAAAGTAAGAAAAACCCAGAGACAGTATTTTGACAAATCCTTTATTAAAAACTAAAACTAAAAAACAGTGTCCCCTGATGTAAATCCATCGTCCATAACAACGCCTGCACACCGCCAGAACACGAAAACCATGCCGCCTTCGCCATTTGACAGTTCTTATATAGGTAAGGGCGGGTCACCTGGTGGCCCCATCCCCTTGTAACATCACAGACCAGTGCATGGCCCAAAGCACCCACCCCCCATGTTGAAGGCATAAAGGGGGGGTGCGCGCTCACTCATTCCCCCCTCCCTTTCCTGACTTGCCAGGCTGCATGCTTGGTCAAGAGTCAATATGAATTTTTGGGGGGACTCCATGCCGCTTTTTTTTACATTTTGGCATGGGTTTCCCCTTAAAATCCATACCAGACCCGAAGGGCCTGATATGGACTGGGGGGGGCACCCTGTTTTTTTCTCATACTTTTTAATTGTCGATTTCATTTGTCAAAGAACAGCCTAGGCTTTTTTTTTTTTTTACAAATGCCGCATGTGATACCGCCAGCAAAACCCTGGTGTTAATTATCCCATGCTTTTTTACTCATTGGTCCATTTGTGAATTGGACCTAAGAGCTTTTTATGCAATATTTACCGGCACATGTTGTTTTGTAAATACCGCATAATCTTTTTTTTTTTTTTTTGTGAATTGGACTTTATTTACTGCATGCAATAATTTATGCAAATGGGTAACCTAATACCCTTATCACATGCGGTAAAGCTTTGTGAACTGACCCCTTTGCCCTAGAAGAGGGGCTGGCAGTGATTGTGAGCACTGCCTATCCACTAATTGAGAGATGGGTCCAGTTTTCGTGAGCACCTGCTACTGCCACCTTTATGAAGAGTTGATGCTCCTAAAACCTCTGTAGACACTAGTGGTGGCAGAAAATGTGCAAGGTGTTATATCTCCTTAATGAATCACAGAAAGTGCTTAAAACCCGAAAGGGGCTCTAATTCTTTTCCCCAGTCTGGGCTTTAGGTTTGGGGAAGAGATGTAGAAGCCTTGTCAGACTTTAAAGCTGAACTCTAGGGAAAGTAAAAAGGCTTCCTTGCAGTGAGTAATATTTGTTTAAGTCTAGGGGGGTTTAAAAAAGCAGTTTTACTCACCTGATCCCCAGACCCCACAATTTGTAAGGCCGGTCCCTGCAGTCTTTTCTCCCCTATGCTCTGGCAGTCGCAGGTCCTCTGACATCATCAAGTCCAATGCCCTGCCCATAGAACTGCAATGGACATGAGGACACGGAGGGACAGTCCACTGCCAGAACGTAGGGGAGTAGAGGTGAGTACTGGCTTTGGGGGAGCGGAGGATCAAATAAGCAAAACTGCTTGCAAGGGAGCGTTTTTTCCTTTCCCCAGAGATGGGCTTTAAGATCTGCTTGGCGACTTTGACAATTGTGATTTCTTCAGCTGAAAATTATAAATAACTCTTTATTATGTAAACTTCCAGTCAATCTCATAGTCTATTCATATTTTCTTTTTATTTTAAAGAAAGGATTTTACATTGGATTATAATGCAATAGAATCAAGAATGTAAGACTGTTACAAGTTGCCTTGGTATCTGGCTCCAGTGTGAAAATAAGTGAAGTCACAGTGGATTATTCCTCAGAGATAAGCCTGAATCTTTCTCAGGGGGAGTTGCATCTACCTAGTGACAGCAATAGCCAATTTTCTCAGTCTTGGCAACAGCCTGGGTGTTCCAGCTGCTAATCTGCCATAGACGGACTGTACTGCCTTCTGCTATCCTTCCTTCCGCCTTTCTGCTATTGAATGTCACTACCAGAGCCTTTAATTACACTCTCTAAATGATATGTTCAAACCCCCAGGCGTTAGAGCACCACATTCCCAACCGCTCTGCTGAACGGACAGCAGGGAGTTCACATCAAACTAATTACAAATGTTAAAGATAACCTTATTTTGTTTATTACTTGTATTCCTTCATTGCAGATATTGTCTGAGCCGAATACAGGACAGTCATAAAATAAACTCATTTACTCTGTTATAATTGTACAGATATTGCAATTCTCACTGCAATGTGATTATATTTTTCTCTCAGGCGTGGGAGAACTTAACTCATTTGAACATCATGCAGATATGACAATTTTGTACATAACAAAGGAAATTGTTCCATTGGTTGCTCATGGGATATGTCCCTTGCTTTCTTTCAGTTAATTTTGGGCTTTGCCATCACTTCATTAAAAATATAAGACCCCAAGTTTTTTTTTAGTTTAGCATTCACATCAGCTTATGATATTTTCAAAACACAGCCAGGTCCATTAAGAAATGGTTGGGTCAGTTTGGTGTGGAGGGTCTCGCATGACCTGTTCAAAGTCCTCATCCCTATTAAACACATTTGAGGTTGATTGGAAGGCTGTGCGCCAGGCCTTTTTCTCTTTACCAGATGTTTCAAATGCTCTTTTGGCACAAATTCCCACAGACACACTGCAAAATCTTGTGGAAAGTCTTCACAGAAGAGTGGAGATGTGGCACCAGTACCGGGTCTCAAAAATGCTGTTTTGGCTAATTGAGCACAAACTCCTATAGACACGCTCCAGAATTTTGTATAAAGCCTTTCTGAAAAAGTCGAAGTTGTTATAGCCATAAAGGGTGGCGGTGGTGGTTGGGGAAGCAAATCCACATTAATCACGTCTTATCCCCAGGACGTACCCATACGTTTAGCTGGCGAGTCTTTACAAAGTAAAAGTGATCCGAGCGGATATGCAGCCCCCGATCACTTTTATAGGTGGCAAAAGAAGGGCCCCCCTTCCGCTGCCCCCCTCTGCCTTTCCCAGGCTCTCCTGTCCAACCGGGGAGCCCGAGACTGATGCTGCCTGTCACATAGGATGCACTAGACCGAGTGAGAGACATCAGAAAGTGGAAGCAGCAAGGATTTGGTCACTTACGGTTTCAGTTTGATGTTTACAAGCCATTACTGGGTATTATAGACCCCAGATCTCTCCATAAAGAGGACTTGTCATGGCAGTTGCTATCAATAGGGATGTTATTTAATAAAAAAATTAAAAAATAAAGAAACAGTGTAAAAAAAAAAAAAAATGATGAAAAAAAATTAGGGCGCCCCTGTACTCACGTGCAAATGCGAAAGCAGATGTAGGTCCTGCACGCCCATGTAAATGGTGATTGCACCACACATGTGAGGTGTGACTGTGAATGTCAGAGTGAGAACAATAATTCTTGCACCAGACCTGCTGTTTGACTTTAAATTGGTACCCTGTAAAGGCTCTTAAAGCGTTGCCTATGGATAATTTTATGTACCTATTTAGCATTTGATAAACCGCTGCACAAATATTGTGAAACAAAAATATTTTAGTCTCCAGGGTCTATAATTATATATATATATATACAGAGCTTTTTTTTCTCAGGGAATAGGTGCAGGAACTCCCTCCTTTTCGAATCACCCCTTGTCTCTGCCCCCTACACACCTCTGAGCACCGACCTTGGGTTCCACCTCCTACCCACCTCCCAGTAGCCTCCCTTCCAGGGAATACAGAACCAAGTAATTTGTATAGAATTTGATACTGATAACAAGAAAAGCAATAAAATAGATCCCCTGCAGCCAACAACAATAGACAACCCCCCATTCAATAACATACCCACAGCAACAATAGACCCCCACTAGCAATAATAGATTTCCCAACCACCAGCAACAATAGACCCCTCCCTCAACAGTAGATCCCTTCCAGCAACAAGTAACCTCTCCCACAACAGTAGATCCTCCACCAGCAACAATAAACCTCCCCAGCAACACTAGACCCCAGTGACCATAGATCCCCCAGCAGCCAGCATCAGTAGTCCCTCCAGCATACTATAGTACCCCATTACATACATTCTGTGCTGGAGGTGCCGGCACTGCGTTCCCCCGCGTTCCCACTGAAAAAAAGCCCTGTGTATATATATATATATATATTTATTTATTTATATATATATATATATATATATATATATATATATATATATATATATATATATATATATATAAAATGTTTGAGGGTTCTATATGACAGAAATTTCAGGATGGGCCGAGACTGGAAGTGGTTAATTGCTCATCGATTTGGAATGGGATGCCCAACAAGCTCATATAGTAAATAAAATAACTGACAATGGGGTTGATTTACTAAAACTGGAGAATGCAAAATCTGGTGCAGCTCTGCATAAAAACCAATCTGCTTCCAGGTTTTTTTTTTGCTTTTTTTTCTCAAAGCTTAAAGTGTTTGTAAAGTCACTAAGTGACTTTACATGTATCCCCTCTGTGGGATGCTGCCATTAACAATACTGTATGTGTTTTTTTTAAATGAAAAGGCTAAATACCTTTTCTCACACCGCAGATATGCGGTCACATGATCCCCTGTGCTCGTCTTTACCGATCTATTGAGAGAAGCTGGAGGGGTGGAGATTCCCCTGTGACATCAGCTGGCAAGCACAGGAGGATCATGTGGCCGCAGGGTGGTGTGGGAAAAGTAATAGAGAGGAAATCACACTAGTTCTACATAGTTGCCAACATTGCAAAAAAAAAATTCGGGACACTTTTTTGCATGTAGGCGGAGCCTGCTATAATTAGGGGGCGTGGCATTCGTTTGTAGGCGAGGCATACCGTAATAGAAACCCGCTGTGGCGAAAAACAGGCGTGGCTTGAGTGGAATAGTGGGCGTGTCTTAAATGGGCGTGGCTCGGAAGGGGTGTGGTATGAGATGAATGAGGGATGGAGGGAGAAAGAAAGAAAGAAAGAGGGAGAGAAAGAAAAAGAAAGAGAGAAAGAAAAAGAAAGAAAGAAAAAGAGAGAAAGAAAAAGAGAGAAAGAAAAAGAGAGAAAGAAAGAGGGATGGAGTGATAGCAGGCCCAGATCCTACACAACAGTAGAAATATGTGTATTCCAGAAAGTTTAACAAATCAGCAGATAAAGATACTCCAAACACCTGGTGTTGGGCGCTTCAATCATCCCGACACCATGGTTGTTATGGTGTCAGGATGATTGAAGTGCATTATTTCTATAATTACATTGTAATATAGAATGAAATTATTTAACTCACCATAATGCAGAATTAGTGGGAACCCTGAGCGTGTCACCTGCCACGTCGCCTGCCACCAGATGCCATCAGGTGTCCCCAGCAGAGTCCTCCCTTACATCAGGCATTTCCAGCTGACTCCTCCCTTACATCAGGCATTGCCAACAGAGTCCTCCCTTACATCAGGCATTGCAGCGGAGTCCCCCTTACATCAGGCATTGCAGCGGAGTCCCCCCTTACATCAGATATTGCCAGCGAAGTCCCCCTTAAATCAGACATTGCAGCGGAGTTCCCCTTACATCAGACATTGCAGCGGAGTCCCCCTTACATCAGACATTGCAGCGGAGTCTCCCTTACATCAGACATTGCAGCGGAGTCCCCCCTTACATCAGGCATTGCAGCGGAGTCCCCCCTTACATCAGGCATTGCAGCAGAGTCCCCCCTTACATCAGGCATTGCAGCGGAGTCCCCCCTTACATCAGACATTGCAGCGGAGTCCCCCCTTACATCAGGCATTGCAACGGAGTCCCCCCTTACATCAGACATTGCAGCGGAGTCCCCCTTACATCAGGCATTGCAACGGAGTCCCCCCTTACATCAGACATTGCAGCGGAGTCCCCCTTACATCAGACATTGCAGCGGAGTCCCCCCTTACATCAGGCACTGCCAGCAGAGTCCTGTCTTTACACCAGGCATCCCCCAATGGAGTCAGGCATTCCCAGCAGGGCAGTGCAACAGCTCAAATTCTATTGGCAGTCACCCGGCCATTAGTGTCACTGGCCCCTACAAAAGGGTCACTTAGTGTCTGATTTGTCTGCCTCAATGACGCACTCCCGCTATAAGTCACTGATCACCGCTATTACTAGTGAGAAAATAAAAATAAATACAAATTCCATAAAAAAATTATAGTTTGTAGACACTATAACTTTTGGGCAAACCAACCGATATACGCTTATTGGGATTTTTTTTTTTTACCAAAAATATGTAGCAGAATACCTATTGGCCTAAATTGATGAAGAAATTTAGTTTTTTTACATTTTTTTATTGGATGTGGGGTTTTTTTAGCAGAAAGTAAATATTAGTGGTTTCCTTTTCTAAATTGTCGGCCTTTTTTTGTTTATAGCGCAAAAAATTTAAACCGCAGAGGTGATCAAATACAACCAAACGAAAGCTCCATTTGTGGGAAAAAAATGAAAACGATTTTATTTATGTACAGCATCGCACGATTGCAGATAAAGTAACGCAGTGCCGTATGGCAAAAAATGGTAATGAAGGGGGGGTAGACCTTCCGGGACTGAAATGGTTAGGTTTTGACAAAAAAACAAAAACCTGGAAGCTGATTGGCTACCATGCACATCTGCACCAGATTTTGCACTCTCCAGTTTTAGTAAATGAGCCCCACAGTCAGTTATTTTATTTACTATTCTATGAGTTGTGGGACATCCCATTACAAATCGATGAGCAATTAACTACTTCCAGCACCAATAAAGCATATATAGGAACTATCTTTACTTTGTGGTGTGGCCAGCTAAAATAGGTCCTTGTCTGCTTTTAGGTTTATTTTGGTGCCTTGGTAACCTATTCAAAATGAATGGGCTTCCTTCTAGAAACTGTTAGGATACCACACATTAACGTTTGTACGGTCACATAGCACACATGTGTAAAGAGGGCCTTAGGCCTCATGCACACTGCTTTATTGTAAACGCTGTTTGTCCTGACACGAGAAAATCAGCGTTACAAACTCACTTTAGCTGCGTTTTTCAAACCAGTTTAGCAGTTTGGTGTTTGGGTGTTTTTTTTTATTTCTTTGGCCAGATTTTTTTATTTATTCTGCCTATTAAAATGAATAAACACCAAAGTGCTAAACGCGCCTAGCGTTTAGGTATATTTAGCAGCATCAAGCGTTCTATCTGATAAAACTTTGCTGCTCCTGCCTCTAAACTTTCTAAAAGCCTATTTGTGCATCAGGGTGGATATGATTTAAATCAAGTCCATTTAAATCATAATTCAAATCATGATTTAAATCACTAGTAAAAAGGCATGATTTAAATTATAATTTTTAAAGCGCAACTGTCATCTCATCTCTGTCCCGCAGCGGCTCCTCCTCTGACCCGCTGTTGACTCACCGAATGTCCCATTCACTTTAATGGGATGGCTGGTGATGGGGTAGTGACCCAACAAGGTGAGGGATGTGGCGGAAGCAGGTGAGTGGATGCCCCGCTAACAGGCACTGCCATGATGGATCTGAAATGACAGGTGCTCTTTAATTATAAGGACTCATTCTTGCTGGTAGTTAGAATCTTTAATATTTTCAAACAAAATGAAGGCTTACTATTTAGAATAATAACCTGTCAGGTTAGTAAATATTCCCAAACTGGGTCTCTTTTATGGCCCGCAGCCATTTTGCTCCTCAAGGGAGGAAAAAAGCACTTCAAGCTATGTGCAGGCTTCACTTTCATTTTTATTGCTTGCCCTTCCTCCTCACACTTAGAGCCTGGTACAGATGCATTTCTCTTCAAACAATCATACAGTTTGTAGTGTACATAGATTTGCAAAACAATGGGATAAAGGAATATTCCTGAACTTTGTTTTATCTCATGGTTACTGTAAAATTGTGTGAAGGTATCAAAGCAGTGCATGTTATCTCAGCTTGCAGAGCTTGGAGTTTACCAAAAATGGAAATATTGCAGAATATACAGCCTCATGCTACATAACTAAGCTCCTGTTCATGCTGAATAAACTAAATTAATGTATCTTAAATAGAAAACTACCTTTAGATAGATTTTTACTCCAAAAGCATTTTATTAAAATAAATTTGATAAAAATAAAAAAAAATCAGATTTAAATCCATAAAATCTGATTTTTTTTATTTGTTTTTTTTTTAAATCATCAATTTATATCCACCCTGGTGTGCATGGACACATAGGCTATAAAAATGTTCAGTGTGCAGAGGCCTTAAAGCTTGCATTTTGCCATGAGGAACCATAGATACAGGTGCCTTAACTGATCTTGAACATGCTCATCTCTGTTTTATCCCTGCTAAATGTCACATATAAAGTATTATCTCAAATTCTACTGATGGGATTAAAGTCTTGGGTTGAAGACACTGTGAGAGACAATCAATGTGGTGTTCAGAAAAACAGGTCATCTACAGATCACACTTGTTATATATGATGAGGAAACTTTTTAATAAAGGGATGTTATATAAAACACTACAGGAATGTGTAATCCTTATTAGGTTGATAAGGCGAGTAAAGATGACCCAAATATAAAGTAAAACGAAAGTCAAAGATAAATGACAGGGAATGGTGGACTGAGGCAGGGAAATATTCTTTCATGTATGTTAAGGAAAAAAATGATAAGAAAACTTAGAATATGAGTACAATCTATATCTGACATATGCGGTTTATATAGAGCTAGTTAACAGAACACAGGAATTATTAAGTGAAGGTTTCCTTGAATTAGAAGAGGAGTCAAAAGATGAAATCAATGAAGAGAAAACTCGATAGGATTACATCAAGCAGCTTAAGTAGACAGCTGATTATAAGGAATAATAAAATAGGAGACCATGAATTTCAGAAAGCTAATGAATTCAAATATTTAAAATACATTTTCACAGAAAAAAATGTAAGCCCATTGAAGCTGAAAAACAGCAGTAAAACAGAAAATTGTATCATACTTACCGTAATTTTTCTTTCCTGGTGCCTATCCATGGCAGCATACCTGTGATAGAGCTCCACCTCTTCCCCCGCCTTCAGGTAGTGAATAGCATAAATTAAAGGGCATAGCCCCTCCCCCAACATTCTTTGTAATATAAAATAAAGAGGGTGGGAGTTTATGCTGCCATGGATAGGCACCAGGAAAGGAAAATTACGGTAGGTATGATACAATTTTCCGTTTTCCTGGTGCCTCCATGGCAGCATACCTGTGATAAATAACTAGCTCACACGGGTGGGTTTTAATGCTTAAACAAAAAATAAACTTTAATTAGACACAGACATAGTGACTTGAAGTGCTTTTCTCACAAACGCTACTGTTGTAAGACCCCCCGGGATTAATGCAATAATGTTTAAGGAACGTGTGCCTGGAAGACCAAGTGGCGGCCCTGCATACTGTTTCAAGAGAAACATTTTCCCTCGCTGCCCAAGATGCTGATACCTCTCTTGTTCAATGAGCATTCACCTGAGCCGGAGGATCCAAGTTCTTCACCCTGTATGCTTTTTTTATTAGTTTGACGACCCAAGAGGCCAAGGTTCTGGGGGAAACCTCCCTTTCTCTATTCTTGCCCCATGGAGTGATGAGAAGTCTGTCGGAGTTCCTAAAACTCGCTGTGGCTTTCAGGTAGGCCCTGAGAACTTTGGAGAGATCTAACTCATGACAGGAGCTTGATTCTGGGTCAGAGAAGACTGGTAATGCCCATGGTTCTTATAGATTTGCCCTTGATCTTAGATGTGAACCCTCTGAGAGGATGAAGTTCTACTCTGTGTGGAAGAAAAGAAATGTGTTCATCTCCCACTCCCAGGGAGTGAAGCTCCGAAATCGTCCTGCCGGATGTGATAGCTAGGAGGAAGGTTGTCTTCAGGGTTAAGTTCCAAATTGATATTTTATCTACCGGTGGAAATGGGTAAGTGGATAATACTTCCAGTATCAGGGGAAGATCCAATTTTGGAAAGGAACGCCTGGTTGGAGGGGGCATCTTCAGAACACCTTTGAGAAATGTGACCACTAGAGGATCTTGAGCCCACCTTGTGTTGATTGCTGCTGAGATTGCCGATACTTGAACTTTAGGGGACTCTGGCTGAGACCCAAATCGAAACCTGTTTGAAGAAAGCTCAAAATATCAACAGTAGTCGGAGAGACTGGATCAAAACCTTTTCCTGTGGCGTAAGATAGGATTTTGTCCCAAACCTTAGCATAGACTGTATTGGTTGCTGGTTTCCGGGCTTTCAGCTAGGTGTATATAACTTCCTGGGAACATCCTAACAGCTCAAACCGCCTCCTTTCAACCTCCATACTCGAAGATCCAGCTTTTGTGGATCTGGGTGGATTAGCCTGCCCTGGGTTAACAACTGCGGGAAGGGGGGAATCTTGATAGGAGGATTCACACTGAGGTGCAAGGCTAGGGGAAACCAAGGTCTCTTCGGCCAGTAAGGTAATACTGCCAGGACTTGAACTGGCTCCCTTAGGTGTCTGAGGAGAAACTTTGATATGAGCGGACAGGGAGGAAAGCCGTAAGCCATCTTGAACTTCCCTGGGCATGATAATGCATCTACTTCCTCCGCTTGTGGGTATGGCAGGCGAGAAAAAAATATCCTGAGTTTGGAATTCTCCTGAGAAGCAAAGAGGTCCACTTGTGGTGTCTGCCATAGATGGGAAATCTGATCGAACACATGGGGTGGAGTGACCACTCGTTGTTGTCCCCAAATCTCCTCAACAAGATGTCTGCCTCTGTGTTCATCTTTCCTGGGAGATATATCGCTCTGAGGTCCACCAGATTCCTTTCGGCCCAAATCATTATGGGTTCCACTTCCCTTAGAAGCGTCCGGCTGTGGTTGCCCCCCTGTTTCGAAAAATAAGAAACTGCAGCTTTGTTGTCCAGGCACAAAAGCGCTCTCTGTCCCTCGATTTGGGGTGCAAATGAAGTTAAAGCTAGAAAAGCTTCTCTGATTTTCAATACATTGGATACTATCCTCTTGGTGGAAAAGGACCATCCCCCCTGGATCCTGACTTCTCTGCAATGGGCACCCCACCCCTGACCACTCGCATCTGATGTAATTGTGGTCCAAGAGTGGGAACCCAGAAGATGAGAACGGTAGAGATTTGACCGGCCTGGTCCACCAGTGCAGGCTCCTGGACATCAGAGTTGACAACTGAATTGTCTAAGATAGATGTTGCTTTTTCCATTGTGCTTGTGTTGGGATCAGCTGGCTCTTTTGGTGATCCACTAACCAACCTGGTTCCGACAATGACTGTAGAAGTATCTCTCTGTGGGCTATAAGTTGATCCAGATTGATAACAATAGAATGTCATCCAGATAGTAGTAAATTCTTAGCCCTCTCTCCCTTAGAGGGGCCAGGACAGATATTAACAACTCTGTAAACACCCGAGGGGAGGTGCACAGCCCAAAGGGTAGAGCCTGGAATTGCAGGTGGACATGACCCACTATGAACCTTAGATACTTCTGGAAAGATGGTAGGATAGGGACATGAATGTAAGCATCCTGCAGGTCTACTTATATCAACCAATCTCCTGGTTGAATGACTTGAATGATTGTCTGCAGCGACTCCACCTTGAAACTCTCGAGATAAATGTATCTGTTGAGTCTTCAGATCTATCACAGGTCTCCAGTCGTCCATCTTCTGTACCAGGAAGAGGGTGGAATAGAAACCTGTAAGACATTCTGATGGAGGGACAGGTACTACGGCCCCTTGAAGCTGAAGTGACTTCATAAACTGACCTAAGGCCAGAGCTTTTTCCGGGGAGACCGGAATCTGGGTTTTCTTGAGCAATGTATGTGGAGGCTGATGAAAGAAAGTCCAGAAATGTCCGTACTGAATTGTTGATAGGACCCATGGGTCCTGGCACCTTGCAGCCCAGACTGGGAAAAAATGTTTTAGTCGGGCTCCTACTGGGGGCGTCTCTGCCCCTCTGACATCAAAAAGACTTCATCCCCTCCTGGGGAGCAGTGAGAGTCTTGTTCTTTCTGGCACCCAGAAAGGACGATTGAGTGCCACGCCACAATCTCTTGTTATCCTTAAAGGGGCGAGATTGCCTAAAATCTCTGGAGCTTGATTGCTGGAAGCAAGATAAATCATTTCTTGATCTCCTGACCTTCCTGTCCTGAGAAAGCAAGCCGGATTTTCTCCCTGTTACTCAGGAGATTGCTTTAGCCAGCCTCTCTCCGTACAGGGATTTGCCATTAAACGGAATCTTGCCCCAATCCTGCTATGACGCAAGATCAGCAGTCCATGGTTTCAGCCATAGGGCCCTTTTCGCCATGACTGAGTGTAGCATTGAGTTGGCTGAACAGCAGACCGCGTCAATGTCTGCCTCACCCACAAAGTCCGCTGCCAACTTAAGCACCTCCAGAGCTTTTATTATATCATCTTTGGGGACATCCTGGCGGAGGGCTGCTTCTATGTTTTCTGCCCATGACCTAATGGCGTTGGAAACAGACTTTAGCGCAATGGCAGGTCTGCAAGCTGCTCCAGCCACTAGATAGCTCCTTTTGAGATCCAAATCAATTTGTCTGTCCAGGGGATCCTTGAATGAAGTTGAATCCTCCATCGGCAAAGTCACGTTCTTTGCTAACCGTACAACTGCCGCATCAACCACAGGCATTGAAATTAAAGATTGAGTATCCTTATCAGTTAAAGGGTACAACTTGGACAGACGGGCTAAGAAAAACTTTTTGTCTGATTTGTTCCATTCATCCTCTATGATCTCCTTGATCTCTCCCTTTAACGGGAAAAAACACTTGTTTTGTTTTTTTTGAGGAAAGGAAAAAAAGTCTTTGACTTTTGAGGTGGCTCTTCCGGATCCTCCCAACCAATAGCGTTTTTCACTGTCTCAACAAATGGTTGGACCAAGGAAATACTGAAAGCCGATGGTTCAGTTTCCTCCGATGACTCTCCAGAAGGATCCTCAGCAGAAGAGTGTCTGGCTGTGCTTCCTGAAGTAGGTAGCGGGTTACTGCCTGATGAAGGACCCAGCATGTCGGGGTCTAGGCCTTGAGCCTGAACAGCCTGAGAAGCCGCATGGGCGGGAATTATGGCCGCTGGCTCTGAGAAAAAGTCCATCATGGTCTGTTTGAGCAGATCGACTACCTGGCGAATCTCCAGTTCTCGGTTGACTGCGTAGTCCCTGAGACAGTCCTTACAGACCAATTTATCAGGGAGTGGTACAGCGCCACATGCCCAGCAATTCTTGTTCAACCCTCTAGATGGAGGTGAAGGAGAGCGATGACATCTTCTAGACCCGTATCTCCTGGGTGACTTATGACCTGAATAACGTGACTCTCGGTCAGGGCTGTCATCGTTGTCATAGCGTCTTGAAGACTTTCTAGACCGCTTAGCGGGAACAGGGCTGCAACAAACAAGGTTTGTCTGTAAGTGGCACACTCTTTTTTTAAAAAAATGTTTTAAATATACTCACATGAAAGATGGTCCCATACTTTTTAGATATAAGAGGATCTTGATTTCGAGACGAATGGCTCATGGCGAAATGGGCAGGAGGATCAGCTGCAGAAATGCAAAGTTTAAGAAAGAATAGAACCCAAAGGGGAAAACTGACAAAAAAAAAGTCTGAAGTATAAAAAGTAAAAAGTGACACAATCCTATTTGATTGAAATGAATTTGAGCTGCAGGGCACACACCGGCTATATGGAGCAGCCCTGAGCCCAAAATGTGCCAAACTTTAAAAAAGGAAGAGGGGTGGAAACACATAATTGAACCACCCAGTCTCCTCCTGGCAACAGATATGAAAGAATAACATTTTTCCCACAAGCAAAATGGCCACCGAGGCTTCACTGCCCCACTGCGCATGCACACTAGGGTCAGGTAGGAGACTCTATAGGAATCCATGAGACGCTCTGAGCTCTGGGCTGCGCCTGCGCACAGAGCTCGAGGACACGCCGCGCCATGCCAGGAAGGATGGCGGCGCACCCCCTTCTTCCCACCGCTCGTACAGCGAGTGGGAAGAGAAAACAACAGGTCAAGGGCAGGTAAGAAACCTGCCAGGAATTCCACCCGAAACACGAATGGGACCCTGGAAAAGAATAAAATGGGTCGCCCGGGATGCGCAAACTGGGAATAAATATCTTAAAGGGGACAAGTTTTACTGCAGAGCCTATATGTACCTGTCAATATCCTCTTCACTCTGTTCTTTTTAATATGACACATTTATCAGATCACTTATATTTCTTTAAAAATATGAGGGAGAAAAACAAAAAGAATCTAACCTGACCAAGGAAACCCAAAAGAGCTGATCCTCCTGCCGCATGCACCAACATTTGTTTGTTTCTTTGAATTACCAGCAGACTGTGTTCCTATGAGGAAACTCTGCAAGACCCCAAAAGCATACCTCCCAACATTTTGAGATGGAAATGAGGGACACCTACTAGCAAACGTATGTAGGCAGAGGACTTGCCTCATGCCACACCCCCTTAACCCTTTCATGATTAAGCCTATTTTTGACATTTGGTGTTTACAAGTTAAAATCCGTATTTTTTGCTAGAAAATTACTTAGAGCCCCCAAACATTATATATATTTTCTTAGCAGAGAATCTAGAGAATAAAATGGCGATAGTTGCAATATTTTATGTAACACGGTATTTGTGCAGCGGTGTTTTAAACGCAACTTTTTGGGAAAAGGGACACTTTCATGAATTTTAAAAAAACCAAACAGTAAAGTTAGCCCAGTTTTTTGTATAATGTGAAAGATGATGTTATGCCGAGTAAATAGATACCAAACATGTCACGCTTTATAATTGCACGCACTCGTGGAATGGCGACAAACTACGGTACCTAAAAATCTCCATAGGCGACGCTTTAAATTTTTTTTTTACGGTTACCAGGTTAGAGTTACAGAGGAGGTCTAGTGCTAGAATTATTGCTTCGCTCTGACGATCGCGGCGCTACCTCACATGTGTGATTTGAACACCGTTTACATATGCGGGCATGACTTCCGTATGCATTTTCTTTGCTGCGCGAGCTCGCGGCGACGGGAGCGCTTTAATTTTTTTTTTCCTTATTTATTTTAATATTAATAAATTGTTTTTTTTAAAATTTGATCACTTTTATTGCTGTCACAAGGAATGTAAACATCCCTTGTGACAGTAATAGGTGGTGACAGGTACTCTTTATGGAGCGATCGGGGGGTCTAAGACCCCCAATCCCTCCTTTGCACTTCAAAGTATTCAGATCGCTGTTTTCGGCGATTCTGAATATTGTATATTTTTTTTAAACCGGCGCCATTGGCAGCCGAGTAAACGGGAAGTGATATCATGACGTCGCTTCCGTGTTTACAATGAGGAGGCTGGAACGAAGTCGCTTACGGCTTTGTTCCAGACTGTCACTAGCCACCGGAGGCGGCAGATTGTTGATCGGGCCTCTCGGTGGAACGGGAGGCCTGGTAAGAGCGGCGGGAGGGGGGGCGTCCCCTCCCGCTCCTCCTGTATAACAGCCGAGTGGCTTTTATCCGCATCGGTTGTTATCGCTGGAAAGCCGATCGCTGGCTCTAAGACCCCTTTCACACTGGGGCGTTTTTCAGGCGTTTTTCAGGCACTTTAGCGTTAAAAAAAGCGCCTGAAAGAAGCCTCATCTGCAATCCCAATGTGAAAGCCCGAGCCCTTTCACACTGCCAGCGCCTGAAAAACGCTGGTAAAGCGCCGCTTGAGACCCTTTTCACACTGGGGCGTTTTTCAGGCGTTTTTCAGTCGTATTTCGGGTGCTGGCAGTGTGAAAGGGCTCGGGCCATCGGCACACCCAGCCCGGTGGCAAAAACACGAAATCACTGCAAAGAAGCTACTTACAGGACTTTTTTTGACGCCCTGCCAGCGCAGCGCCCCAGTGTGAAAGCACTCGGGCTTTCACATTGGGATTGCAGATGAGGCTTCTTTCAGGCGCTTTACAGGCGCTTTTTTTAACGCTAAAGCACCCGAAAAACGCCCCAGTGTGAAAGGGGTCTCAGTGTGAAAGCACTCGGGCTTTCACATTGGGATTGCAGATGAGACTTCTTTCAGGCGCTTTACAGGCGCTTTTTTTAACGCTAAAGCGCCTGAATAACGCATGAAAAACGCCCAAGTGTGAAAGGGGTCTAAAAAACAGTACCGGGATGATGCCTACAGCTGCTGGCATCATCCAGGTATATCCCCCGAAAGCCGAGGCCGCACATCTGCGTACACTCAGCGGCAAGGGGTTAAAGGAGAATTAACCACAAAAAAGGTTAATTAAATCAACAAGGCCCTTTTTTTTCCACTACTATTCCTTTATATTGGCTTTTAAAATTTACAAATGCATAAATTTAGAAATAGGACGAAAGGTTTAGCTCTGGGAAACACTTTTTGAAAGATAAAAAGTGCATTTTATATACAACTATATAGATCAGACCAAAATGAGGGACAAATGAGGAGGAAAGAGGGACAGAGGGACATTGCTCCAAATCAGGGACAGTCCCTCGAAATCAGTGACAGTTGGGAGCTATGGCCATGTAACTAGCACTTTCAGGAGGAATTGTCAGCAATTAACCTCTCGTGGAAAGCTTCCCATTAGGAAAATGTATAAAGGCAAATCTGAAGGCAGAAGAGAAAAATCTGAAATGTCTGAAGAATGAGGTCAATAGATCCAGGAAAATGGAAATACATTGTGCAGGAAGTTAGGATCTTTGGTGGGCTGTATTGAACAAAGCAGGATCTTCCGGTTGTGTCAGTGTTCTCATGCAGTATAAAATATACACACTACTTCCTATCATCAACCATTACACAAGGCTGAGTGAAGGGTAGATATGGCAGCAGCCTGCTGGTTAACAATGAGAGCCAAGGAAAGCATCTTCTCCGGCACAGCACTGCTGTGTCAACAGACTGTACTGCGGCAGTCACAGCATTAGGAAATTATGTTTTCCTTCATAAGATCTTGAAACAATGCAATGAAAGGGGAAAAAAGACTTGTCTGCTAGCTCTCAGAACCTGAAGTCACAGGAATACCCCACAAATCTCTATAATGGAACACATTTAATTGTAGATCACATTTATTATATGAATGCCATTTTCGGCTCTAACAGTATGACATATGCTGAAAAGCAGAATTCATAACATCACCTGAAGAAGTAATCTAAGCAATCAGATTTAATGCCAAACTCCAGGTATGCTTTTTGTTGCACACTTACACTGGTCCAGTTTGGCACAATATAAATATGCATATATCGTACCGGTGGAACCGTTAAGGAAGCTGACCATCACTGTAGCAGACCCCCCTGCCCACCCGGCAAAATATTTTTTCAATATTTTTTTCGCAGTGCTTCTGGGGAAGGGGGTGGGGGTGGGTGGTATGTGGCAGTGGACGGTGTCAGGAATTTTTTTATTTTTAATAATTGATTTTTTTAATTTGTTTTAATTAATTTTATATTTATATTTAATTTTCTAAATATTTTTTGGGGGACTTTGGTGAGATGTCAGGAGTCTAAACAGAACCCTGACATCTCCCGTTTGAGACAGACAAAGGGACTGAGGACACAGGTTCCCCAGTCCCTTTCTCAGCACTAAAGATGAATGAACAGGACACAGCGGCTCCTGTTCATTCATAAACCGAGTGTCAGACTTGTGCGTAGCAGACAGGTGAGCCCGATGTAGCAGGGGGAGGCCTCCCTTACGTATCTGGTTACCGGCCCCTGGTAGTATGGACAGGAGGCACGGGAGCACAGAGTGGTATGAGAGCCTGGCGGGTAGCTGCAGGAAGATCCCGGTTAAGATGGTTTATGGAGATCACCAGTCAACTGGAGCACAGGCAGTGGGTGCAGAGCAGGAGTGGAGCGGGTTGGTCGGTCACAGGCAGAGGTCGGCAGCAGGCGGGCAACGCAGTACAGAGGAGCAGGCAGATTCGTAGTCAGAACGGTCCGGGATCAGTGGCAGGCAGCAAACAAGGAGGAACAGAGACAGGCCGGTGGTCAGGAGATCGGAATCAAACAGGAAACAGGAAACAGGAAGCAGGATCACAGGAAGCTGAAGCTCGGACAGCACCGAGCCCCCTGTGCAGATGGCTTAAATAGGCAGGTTGGCGCCAAACACCGGGCGCGCGCGCCTGCCGACGCGCGCCGACGCGCCGCGATGCCCGCCAACAGCGCGCATGCCCAAGGGAACTCTCTGACAGTGCCCCCCCCTCAAGGGCAGCCTCCGGATGTCCAACTGTGCCAATTTGGAAGCGTGGGTATTCCTAAAAGAGCTCAGAAGCTCTTTGGCATGTAAGTTGCCCTCTGGCTCCCAGGAGTTATCCTCTGGTCCGTACCCCTTCCATTTGATCAAATACTGCAACTGGTTGCGTCTTTTCCTGCAATCCAGAATAGCTTCCACCTCGAATTCTTCCTTGCTATCGACCATTATGGGTTCTGGTGGGTCAGTACTTCGACCAGCAAAAGTGTTGGGTACAACAGGTCTCAACAATGAAACGTGAAAGACCGGATGAATCTTCAGGGTACTAGGTAGATTGAGTTCGTAGGCCACATTGTTAATCCTCTTCTTGACTGTAAATGGACCCAAGAATTTGGGGCCCAATTTCCTTGAAGGACAGGCCATTCTTATATTGGTCGTGGATAACCAAACCTGGTTGCCAGGTTCCAGGATGAGCTCTCCCCGCCTCTTCCTGTCAAACATCTTTTTATTATACTCTTGGGTCTTAGCCATGGTGTCCTGCAAGAGTTTGTTGTTACAAAGAAAGAAGTCCATGGTCTCAGAGACTGCAGGGATCGCACATTCAGGTAAGGACCTGGGCAGAAAGGACGGGTGGAATCCGTAATTGGCAAAAAACGGTGTTTGCTTAATGGCCGAATGTAGAGAGTTGTTATAGGAGAACTCAGCGATTGGCAGCAGAGAGACCCAGTTGTCCTGAGAGAAAGATGAAAAACAGCGGAGGTATTGCTCCAAAGTTTGATTAGTTCTCTCCGTCTGCCCATTAGTCTGGGGATGATAAGCGGAGGAGAGTGCCAGCTCGATTTCCAGGGAATTGCAGAGAGCCTTCCAGAACCGTGAGGTGAACTGAACACCACGATCAGATATGATGTTCGATGGGACTCCGTGCAACCTGACAATCTCTTTAATGAAGACCTTTGCTGTCTCCATGGCCGAGGGTGTGCCCTTCATCGGCAGGAAGTGAGCCATCTTGGTTAACCTGTCTACGACGACAAAGATGGTAGAGAAACCCTCTGACTGGGGAAGCTCTACAATGAAATCTATTGATATCATCTTCCACGGTCTTTCCGGGACGGGTAATGGCTTTAACAGACCCCAGGCTCTAGTCCGGCTATTCTTGTTCCGGGCACAGGTGGTACAAGATTCTACATAGCTCTTGCAGTCGTTCACTAACAAAGGCCACCAAAATGTGCGCTGCACTAACTCCGTTGTCTTCAGCACACCGAAATGTCCAGCCATCTTATGATCATGGCAGAGCTCCAGCACTGCCACCCTCAAATCTTCAGGGACTACGATTTTACCCTTGTGCCAAAAAAGACCATCCTGGGCCCTCACCAGCTCTCCGGAACTTGGGGTCCAATTTAAAGAAGCTTGTTTTATGCGGGATAATAGATCCACTTGAAGCAAAAGAAAATTTCCGGATGAAAGAATGGTGTCCGGATGCTCAGGTTTACCAGAATCAGGGAACATACGAGAAAGAGCATCCGGCTTGGTATTCTTGGAACCAGGTCTATACGTTATATGAAACTGAAATCTGGAGAAGAATAGAGCCCATCTTGCTTGTCGGGGTTTCAGTCTTTTGGCCGTTCGGAGATACTCCAGATTTTTGTGGTCCGTATAGACCAGGATAGGGTGTGCTGCATCCTCCAGTAGATAACGCCACTCCTCCAAAGCGGATTTAATGGCCAGAAGCTCCCGATCGCCAACATCATAATTTCTCTCCGCTGAAGAGAGTTTGCGGGAGAAAAAGGCCACTGGGTAGAGAAGGGCCTTTGGACCTTGCCGTTGGGACAGAACAGCTCCGACTGCGACCTCCGAAGCGTCCACTTCAAGGACGAATGGTAGAGCAGGGTCCGGGTGTTTTAGAATTGAGGCGGAGGTGAACAGCTCCTTGAGTTTTTCGAAGGCAGATTGTGCCTCAAGGGACCACTGGAATCGATTCCCTTGTCTGGTTATTTCGGTGATGGGGGCAATTATTGTAGAGAAGCCCCTAATGAACTTCCTGTAGAAGTTCGAGAAGCCGATGAACCTTTGAACCCCTTTTTTATCGGAGGGAGCGGGCCACTCCAGAATGGCAGATACTTTCTGCGGATCCATTTTCATACCATCAACAGAAATGATTAGGCCTAAAAACTGGATGCTTTGAAGTTCGAATTGGCATTTTTCTGGTTTAGCATAAAGTCCATGCTGCCTGAGACGGGCTAACACATTTCCGACATGCCTGCGATGATCTGAGACTGAGGAGGAAAAGATCAGGATATCATCTAGGTAGACAATAACATAAAGATCCAGGAAGTCACGGAAGATGTCGTTGACAAAATGTTGGAACGTAGCAGGTGCGTTGCACAGACCGAAGGGCATGACAAGGTATTCGTAATGTCCAAATCTGGTGCGAAAGGCTGTCTTCCACTCATCTCCTTCTCGAATGCGGATCAGGTTGTAGGCACCACGGAGATCTAGCTTGGTAAAGATTACTGCGGATCCTAATCTCTGGAAGAGTTCGGGCACTAAGGGTAGCGGGTAACGGTTCTTGATTGTTACTTTGTTCAATTCCCGATAGTCGATACAAGGACGCAAGGAATGGTCCTTTTTTTCCACAAAGAATATGCCAGCCCCGGCCGGAGAGGTAGACGGGCGGATAAACCCTTTCTTCAAGTTCTCGTCGATATATATTTTTAGAGTATCCAGCTCCTGCTCTGTCAGTGGGAAAATCCTTCCAAAGGGAACTTCTGCTCCAGGTAATAGCTCGATTGGGCAATCGTAAGGCCTATGAGGCGGTAAGGCCTCTGCTCCTTTTTTGCTAAAGACGTCCAGAAAGTCCCAATAGGGTGCAGGGACCACCTGTTGAAGCTCGGATTCGGTGTCTAAACAGAGTAATTGGGTAGACTCAGCAGAATTTGTATGTAAGCAGTGTTGTCGGCAGTAATGAGACAAGAACTTGACTTCTCCGCTGGACCAGTCAATGCTGGGATTATGGGCCTGTAACCATGGCATCCCCAATATGATGGGAAAAAGGGGAGAGGAGATGGCATCCAGGCGCAGAAGTTCTTGATGGTTAGGGCCCATGGTGGCCAACAAAGGAATGGTTTCCTGCGTGACAGGGCCGGAGCGAAGAGAGGAGCCATCTGCGAGATGTACCGAGAGTCCCCGGACTTTGGGCTGAAGAGGAATGGGATGGTTGGCAACGAAGGTCAGGTCAATAAAACAGCTGCAGGCTCCTGAATCAATGATGACTGTATCTGGAATAATCTTTCCTGGAAGCTGTAGGGTGATAGACAGAGCAAGATGATTAACAGGTTTAGAGAAAGCAGGTGCACAAATTGAAGAGATGGACAGCGACTTAAGCGACTTACGTGTCTTATTTGGGCAAGACCTCACGAAGTGTCCCGGCTCCCCACAGTACATGCAGAGATTGTTAACTCTTCGGCGTTGGCGTTCTTCTGGATCGAGAGAAGGGCGGAATAGCCCGAGTTGCATTGGTTCGGAGGTGTCAGGAACTGATGTGGCCGGTGCCGGGAAGGACTGGCTGGGAGAGCTTGGAACCTTGGGTAGCATCCAGGTAGGGCGGAATTGGCTGGTAGACCTCTCGGAGCGACGCTCTCTGAGGCGTCGGTCGATCTGAATAGCCAGATTGATGAGTTCATCCAATGTTTGGGGTACACCGACCCGTGCTAACTCATCCTTCAAGGGATCAGACAACCCCATGCGGAATTGATAGCGTAAAGCCGCATCATTCCAACTAGTGTCGGAACTCCATCGCCTAAATTCCACCACATAGTCCTCTGCGGCTCTACGCCCCTGTTGAAGGGCGTGTAGGGCGGCTTCGGCAGTCGCTGTTACCTGAGGATCCTCATACAACTGGGACATGACGGTGAAAAAGGCATCAAGGTTGTCCAGTGCTCCAGACTTCCGTTCCAGGAGGCGGTGAGCCCAGGTCTGTGGTTCACCAGACAAGAGGGAGATCACAAAGCCCACCTTGGTCGCCTCCAAGGAAAACGTGCGAGGTTGCAGGGCGAAGTAAAGCTCGCAGGCATTGCGGAGGGCACGAAATTTACTGCGGTCCCCCGCAAATCTTTCTGGTACGGGTACCTTAGGCTCTGGAGGTAGCATAACTACTGAGGGCACTCCGGCCGATGAAGCAGCTTGTGGATGGGTTGGAACTGACAGGACCTGGACTTGTTCTTCCAGCCTAGTGTAGCCTTCCTGGAGGCTCTTCACAGCTTGCGTGAGACCCGCCAGGTGTCTACACAGTTCCTCCATGGGGGAGGTTCCCTGCTCGGGCTCGGACATGGCTGTCCGATACTGTCAGACTTGTGCGTAGCAGACAGGTGAGCCCGATGTAGCAGGGGGAGGCCTCCCTTACGTATCTGGTTACCGGCCCCTGGTAGTATGGACAGGAGGCACGGGAGCACAGAGTGGTATGAGAGCCTGGCGGGTAGCTGCAGGAAGATCCCGGTTAAGATGGTTTATGGAGATCACCAGTCAACTGGAGCACAGGCAGTGGGTGCAGAGCAGGAGTGGAGCGGGTTGGTCGGTCACAGGCAGAGGTCGGCAGCAGGCGGGCAACGCAGTACAGAGGAGCAGGCAGATTCGTAGTCAGAACGGTCCGGGATCAGTGGCAGGCAGCAAACAAGGAGGAACAGAGACAGGCCGGTGGTCAGGAGATCGGAATCAAACAGGAAACAGGAAACAGGAAGCAGGATCACAGGAAGCTGAAGCTCGGACAGCACCGAGCCCCCTGTGCAGATGGCTTAAATAGGCAGGTTGGCGCCAAACACCGGGCGCGCGCGCCTGCCGACGCGCGCCGACGCGCCGCGATGCCCACCAACAGCGCGCATGCCCAAGGGAACTCTCTGACACCGAGTAAAGTAAACACAGTTAACTCTACTCAGTAATGACAGGACACAGAAGCGATCTTGCTCACTGTGTCCAATTACTAGTTCCCCCCGCAAATGGCGGGGGAGGAGAGAAGGGGAGCCGGCTGCAGGGGACGAGTGGGGGAGGAAGAGAACACCTGGCTGGAGGAGAACGCAGGGGGCAGTGAAGGACATGGAGGGGGCCGGAGGAGAATACGGGGGGCAGAGAAGGACATGGTGGGGCCGGAGGAGAACACAGGGGGCAGAGAAGGACATGGAGGGGCCGGAGGAGAACACAGGGGGCGGAGAAGGACATGGAGGGGGCCGAAGGAGAACACGGGGGGCAGAGAAGGACATGGAGGGGGCCGGAGGAGAACACAGGGGGCAGAGAAGGACATGGAGGGGACCGGAGGAGAACACGGGGGGCAGAGAAGGACATGGAGGGGGCCGGAGGAGAACACGGGGGGCAGAGAAGGACATGGAGGGGGCTGGAGGAGAACACAGGGGGCGGAGAAGGACATGGAGGGGGCCGGAGGAGAACACAGGGGGCGGAGAAGGACATGGAGGGGGCCGGAGGAGAACACGGGGGGCAGAGAAGGACATGGAGGAGGCCGGAGGAGAACACGGGGGCCAGAGAAGGACATGGAGGGGGCCGGAGGAGAACACAGGGGGCGGAGAAGGACATGGAGGAGGCCGGAGGAGAACACGGGGGGCA
>JBBDGP010001037.1:1970000-2060000 GCA_037952835.1 Lithobates septentrionalis
GTTAAGGTTGACCATAAATAATTTTTGCTCTTTTGCTGGGACATTGTATTCTGATTGGCTGCAATCGCTGATCGAGGAAGAATTTCCAGCATGTTCCTTTGACAGAAGTTAATCAAGCAATCGACTTCAAGCAGGGACGGCCACACAGTGATCAAAATGGAATCATTGCTGAACTTGACGTATTTCGATGAATGTATAGCCAGCTTAAGCTATGTGTTTTCTGCATTTCCCTGTGAGGCCACACTTCTGTCACTCTTGTTATCTATAGGGCTTTGCTCTCCTAAAGTTCTTGATTTTGCTTTTTAAGATTCTGTTACTGGTGTAAAGGAGTGGGTGGAGTAGGCGATGAGTTTATCTAATGCAAACAGCCATCTGTCCTCCCTCTGCTACAAGAGAGATCCTCAGTAGTGCAGTGACACGGGTGAGTCTTGTGTACATCATATCACCCCGTGGGACAGTCATCTGAACCCGGCACATGCTGTCAGGAGCAGGAGGTCTCCGGTTACTGAGCCCATTTTCTTGCTGCCCATATACAGAGTGAGTAGTTACATTGTACATTGTATACGCATCAGTGGGTACTGATTGGCAATGAAGGTTGATCGTAATATGACAAAACCATTGCATTCATTTACCCTTTTTAAATTCAAAATCTCCTTGTCGACATTTGCTGCCAGTTGCATACATTGATTTGTGTTCTTCATTTTCTCAGGTATATTTCTCTTACTTTCTTATTTCTTTCTAAAGCCAGTCATACATGGACCTAAATTCGTCCAGTTCAGCAGGGACAAGCCAAATTTTAATTCATGTATGGAGAGAGTTGTTGTACACAAGTCGATCTGTTGATGGACTTGTGCAAAACCAGCCTGCTGAAAATTTTCTCTGGATCAGCGCCGCCAGCCATAGCTGGCAGTGCTGATGAATGTATTATGACAGCGGGGAATCGCCCCGCTGTCAGAATACAAAGGCACAGCGGGAGTGTGTGGATGAGGGAATCGAGTCATTTTCTTTTGTTCAACCAGCGGGCTGAAGGAAAACAAAATGACTCAGGTATGCCTTATTGTTACTCTGGCTCTGTTCACTTTTAAATATTTCGCTGGGTTCCAAGGGGGATCTGTAAATGGTAGAACCCCTATGAAGACAGTTTGGATGGCTGCTGGAGTCACTATAACCTTTGTAACAGTCAGGGCTTTTTTTCTCAGACAATAGATGCAGGAACTCCCCCTTTCCGAGTCACCCCTTTTCTCCACCCCTACCCACCCCTGAGCACCGTCCCTGGTTCTATCCCCTACCCACCTCCGAGCACCGTCCCTTGGTTCCATCCCCTACCCACCTCCGAGCACCGTCTCTTGGTTCTATCCCCTACCCACCTCCGAGCACCGTCCCTTGGTTCCATCCCCTACCCACCTCCAAGCACCCTCCCTTGGTTCCACCCCCTACCCACCTCCGAGCACCATCCCTTGGTTCCATCGCCTACCCACCTCCGAGCACCGTCTCTTGGTTCCATCGCATACCCACCTCCGAGCACCGTCCCTTGGTTCCATCCCCTACCCACCTCCGAGCACTGTGCCTTGGTTCTATCCCCTACCCACCTCTGAGCACCGTCCTTTGGTTCCATCCCCTACCCACCTCCAAGCACCGTCTCTTGGTTCCATCCCCTACCCACCTCCCAGTATTGCCCCTTTTAGACAATAAAGAACCAAGTATCATTTTGTGGTGCTAAGTAATTTGTATGGAATTTGGTAAGGATATATAGAAAAGCAGTAAAATAGATCCCCAGCAGCCAGCAACAATAGATCCCCCTAACAACAATGGACCACCCACAACAAAATATCACCCCAGCAACAATAGACTCCCGGCAGCATCAACAGATCTCCGCACAGCCAGTATTAATAGACTCTCCGGCAGCCATCAACAATAGACCTCTCCCCCCAATAGTAGATCTCTTTCAGCAACAACTGACTCCCCCCCCCCCCCCCAGCAACAACAGGTCTCCCACCAGCAACAATAGACCTCCTCAGAAACAATAGACCCCCCCCCTGCAAAAATAGATCCCCTCCAGTTAGAATAGATCCCCCCGCAGTGAGCACCAATACTCACACCCCAGCACCCCTTGCCATTACATACAGTCAATGCAGGATGTGCCCGAACTGCGTTTCCCCACGTTCCCACTAAAAAAAAGCCCTGGTAACAATGTAGGGAAGTGTTTTGCTAAGCCCACTATCTAAAAAAATAAAAATACACCTTTATAATATAGTTGTATAAGAAATATTTTAAAAAGCACTTATGACCTAATTTGTATTGTATCAGCATATGTAATGAATTATTGTTATTATTATTATTATACAGGATTTATAGTTTGTGGCGAAATGTATTTGGAAAACAAAATGCACAGCAGTTCACCTAGTGAAAGTGCATGTACATTTGATCTCTGTGAATGGGACAATACAAATGATTGTTATTAGGATTTATCCTGTGCTGGTCAAATGTTTTTTGTTCATTTGATAGGGAAAATACTGCATTCTTCCACTAGATGGCGATAAGTATCAAAGGAATAAGCATTTAACCGTTGCAGTGGGAGGGAGCCCACTGCAAGGGTGCATTTTTTTAAATTCCTGGAGTTGGGCTCTAAAGCCCCACACACACAGGCTAAATGTCAGGAGCCATCGGCCTGGTCAATAAAAACCTGCTTACATTCGGCCTGCGTGTATGTCAGCCGGTCCGACCATTTGGTCAGCTTCTGTTGGATGAGCATGGTGGAAAACTAGCAGCCGATCGGCTCCCGATCAGTGCTCTCAGCCAATGTCTGAGAGCACTGATCAGAGTGTTCTGGCGTTAGTACAGCGGCTCCGACCGAAGCTGTCAGTTTTTCTTTTCATTCAAGTATTAGTGTGTATCAGGATTTAAGCTGACCCCCAGGCAAGTAAGTGCAGCTCTGTACTTACTAATATATCATCAATATATATTTTTAATGTAAGCAGTGTAAGGTGCTGATTTTGATTTGGTATCAGCCGCTTCCATTTCCGTACAGTGCTCAAACTGGGAGAAGGAGAAGAAGCACAGGAGCCAGTTTGTTGTGTTGCAGTGCAAGGAGCATGCTGATAGGAGGTGTGAGCAGAGTAACAAGGAGATAAGCTTATCTGGGGACTGCTTCTCCTATCACTATATACTTACAGGCTGGTGGAGGGACAAGACCTGCAGCAGACAAAAAAAAAAACAGGTCTTCTGTCCTGTCAGACAGGACTGTGTTGTGTGTCAGATTCAACCCTGAGGTGGCAAAACCCATTTCCCAGAATCCTTTGTGAAGATATGCAGAGCAAATGCAGTCAGTTACATTCAAGGCATTCCTCTGCTGATAACTGGAGTGAACCAATAAAGGTATCACACGATCACAAAAGTGAACTTAGTAGGACACTGTGAATATACATTATCTCACAAAAGTGAGTACACCCCTCACATTTTTGTAAATATTTTATTATATCTTTTCATGTGACAACACTGAAGAAATGACACTATTCTACAATGTAAAGTAGTGAGTGTACAGCTTGTATAACCATGTAAATTTGCTGTCACCTCAAAATAACTCGACACACAGCCAGGGCCGTCTTTAATATTGATTGGACCCTGGGCAAACATTTTATTGGGGCCCCCCCAGCTAGATTTAAAATGAGTTTACTGCAGCAGATCAGGTAGCGATTGTGATTGGCTGCTAGAGGTTACAGCACATCATTTCCGCTTGCTGATTGGTTGCTAGAGGTTACAAAACATCATTACTGCTCATTAATTGGTTTCTAGAGGTTACTGCAAATCATTATTGCTCACTGATTGGTTGCTAGAGGTTTCTGCACATCATAACCTCTGCATCAAATTGCGGGTGTGGCCAAACTGCACTAGCATTGAGGGGTGCACTATGTACAGAGTGCAGGGTTGAGGGGTCTACTACTTAAAGAGTGCATAGTTGAAAGGTGTGCTACATACAAGGTTGAAGGGTGTACTATGTACAGAATGCAGCATTCAGGGGTACTCTAGGTACAGAGTGCAGGGATGCGCTATTTACAGAGTGCAGGGTTGGGGTGTGCTAGGTGCAGAGTGCAAGGTTGAGGGGTACGCTATGTGCAGAATGCTAGGTTGAGGGGAACACTATGTGCAGAGAGCAGGGTTCATGGGTGTGCTACATATAGAGTGCAGGGTTCAGGGGTAAGCTATGTACAGAGTGCAGGGTTCAGGGGTAAGCTATGTACAGAGTGCAGGGTTAAGGGGTAAGCTATGTACAGAGTGCAGGTTTAAGGGGTGCACTAGGTGCAGGGGTGAGGTGGGTGCAGAGTGAAGAGGGTGCGGTGGGTGCAGAGTACAGGTGGTGAGGTGGGTGCAGAGTGCAGTGGGTGAGGTGGGTGCAGAGTACAGGTGGTGAGGTGGGTGCAGAGTACAGGTGGTGAGGTGGGTGCAAGGGGTGAGGTGGGTGCAGAGTACAGGTGGTGAGGTGGGTGCAGCAAATTGTCTGTGATACCCAGCAATAGAATCAAGGGATCAAGCCCTACATATATTACACTTATCGAGGTCATGTCAGCAGCCACAGTCCGCCAAAACTCCTGTACTCGTGGGCGAAGCCACACCATATGTACATAGTTGCCAATGTCTCTATTGCATTTAGGACACTTATCATCAGATGTGTGATATATTAATGCCAGCCTTTGGGGCGTATAATGTACTCTATGGAGGAATTTCAACTGCACAAATCTATCCTTTGCAGAGATCATAAGAGGGATAAACTGTTGTAGGCCCTCAGACCAGTTCTCCTCAGTCAATGTCGGAAGGTCTCGCTGCCATGCCGCGAATGCCCTGGCAGCCCCAGATCTGCCTGCGCACGTCAGTCTAAGATAGATGGAAGATAGTGTTGTGTCTATAATGCGGGATGTAAGCAGCCTCTCCACCGAGTGGGGTTCGACTTTAATGGAGCCAGGGAACTGTGCCCTGAGGCCGTGTCTCAGCTGTAGAAACCTAAAATACATCCAGGGGGAGAGCCCAAACTTATCCCTCAGCCCTCCAAAAGGGTCCCTCAGGCAAGACATCTTTCAGAGTTTTCACCCCGTACCTGGCACAAACCTGCGGGTCAGGCACCGTCCGCAAATGGGGCAGTGACGGATTGCCCCATAAGGGCAGGTGGGGAGAGAACGTCTGTGGTTCCTCTATATGTTTTGAAACTTGTTTCCACACCTGTATCCTAGTCCTCATGGGCGTAGTGGTTTGCAAGGTGGATCTAGGCCCTCTGTATAGTATATTACTTAGTTCAGAGTAGGAACCCAGTATGGCTGCCTCTAGATTAACCGAGGGGTTAGACTGATCTTGTGTGAACCACCACCTTACAGACACTAGCCCAATAGTATTTCCTGAAGTTGGGGAGGGCAAGGCCCCCTTCAGACAATCCAAGCTGAAGCGTGGCTCTAGCTATTCTCGGGACCGACCCCTGCCATATAAATGACGTGACCGTTTGGTCCAATTTAGTAAAAAAGGAGTTGGGTATATTTACGGGTGTCTTGAAGAACTCAGCAGGGAAGCCGTCATCCCCTGGGGTCTTACATGGTAATTTTTTAAGTGTCTGCTGTCAGCATTGAGCTCAGAGAAGAGTTGGTGCATTCTCTCTAGAGCTGATATCACTTCTTCAGGGATGATATACAAGCGAATAATCGAGATTAAAGAAACCTCAAGGTGGTAATGTTATTTTATTAGAGATATTTGGATTATTACAAATTTTAACAGTAATGCCCTGTACACACGGTCGGATTTTCCGATGGAAAATGTGTGATAGGACCTTGTTGTCAGAAATTTCGACCGTGTGTAGGCTCCATCACACATTTTCCATAGGAATTTCCGACACACAAAGTTTGAGAGCTGGCTATAAAATTTTCCGACAACAGAATCCGTTTTCGGAAATTCCGATCGTGTGTACAATTCTGACGCACAAAGTGCCACGTGTGCTCGGAATCAAGCAGCACTGGCTGTTGAATTTCATTTTTCTTGGCTCATCGTACGTGTTGTACGTCACTGCGTTCTTGACGTTCGGAATTTCCAACCAACTTTGTGTGACCGTGTGTATGCAAGACAAGTTTGAGCCAACATCCGTTGGAAAAAATGCCATGGATTTTTTTGTCGGAAAATCCTATCGTGTGAACGGGGCATTAGGCTGGTAAGTCACAGCTTAAATTTTGTCAAATTCCTGCTTGATCGGCTGAAACTGGAGCCTGTGGGTGGCGCTGTCAGCATCACACAGCTTGGCAAACGACTACAGTATTTAAAAATCACTGTTGGGGTATTCTGACAGTTGTGAGAGCAGCAGCTGTCAAAATACAGTAACCGGCAGGGGAGAGTCCTCCATCCATGCTGTTTAGGGTGGATGGGTAATCTATTAATTTCTCTCATCAACCCAGGCAGCGGGGATAAAGCTGAGCTGTGGGATAAGCAAATATTGTGTAAATACAAGTCATGTGTATTCTTATTTGAATCTTGGTGTGCATTGTGTATTTCTTCCAGATCTATGCAGTAATCCAGTGTAAAACGTTGCCTGTGCAGGAGCTGCCTGTAATAAAGACCGATCACTGCTGCTCTCTCGCCTTGTGCAGGGTGACTGGTCTTGTCTCCGCCCTCTCCTGTAGCAGTCTGCAGGCAGCCTGTAGTGGGTGGGGCCTGCTGGGTCCCTCCTACAGCTCTGCTCTCTGCATAGGCCATGAGCAGCAAGTGTTGATGTCAATGTTTCCTGTACAAGGTAATATCTCAGTTTACAAAAGCATTTGGTGCACTCCAAGAGGATTTCTATCCTGTGTGGCTATTGAGGAATATACTCAAATGAATATTTGTATACCTGGAGTTCAGCTTTAAATTGGTATTTACTGGACAAAATTCCTCAGCTATTGACAGATGTGGGATGAAGCCTCAGAAACCATATTCAATACAGAGAACAATAATAAATAATAAGTGTCAGGAAGGAGAACATTAAGTTGGATGGGCATCTAGATTTATGAACATTTTTGAGGCTGTTCATTTTTGATACCAAGGTGTTTGGTAAACAGATACGTGTAGCAGAAATTTGAATTACAGCCTGGAAATTTGACATTACAATTTCATTTTGTTCTGCAGATCTTTCTCTGATTCATGCTCCTGTAAATATGTGTGGCAAGCGTCATCACGAACTGGCTTCCCCCTTCCTGTTCTGCTGTGTTTGAAATTCTGTAAGTAAATTGGCTGCCACTCAGAAGTTGTGACATCGGTGACACCAATCAGTGTTAAATCTGTTGGGCTTTGCTGGCACAGTCTGTGAACCTTTGCTTGGCAGTAATAGGTGTGTCTGCTTGGCAGCAGCTGTACTGATCCTTGTTCTGCGTGTGTGCAGTGATCACGCTGTGTGCATCCTCCTTCTTTCTGTATCCTAGCAACCCCCGAGATGCTGCCATTCTGTGCAGGAGGAGGTGGGAGTCGTGTTCAAGTAAACGATTCATTGCTAAAGTGGTTCTCGCCCAAAATGTCTAGTGTCAGCTGACATCCCTCCACCAACATCTATTATGACCCACTGAAAGACTGCAAAAATGATAGAAAGGTGGTTTTTTTGAATAGGCCCCTACAGGTTTGTGCCATAATGTGTTAGTATGCAATGCATGTTAGCACATTATGACGGTGCTTCTATCTTCACCTGGTCTTCCTTCCAAGTTTGTGCTCTCTGGCCATTCGCATTGCTGAGTCATGATGACGTCACTCCTGTGGATGCACACAGAAGTCACGATAACGACGCAGCACTTAGAGCTGCAGAGCAGCTGCGCGTGCACCAGTGATGTCATCAGCATACTGGTACGTCACTTTAGCACATGTGCACTAGTGCACCCCTTGGGGTGCACAGTGGCACAATCCTGTGACTGCTGTGTCCCATGGACACAGTGGATCACAGCACTTGGTACAGTGGCCAGGGTATCATGTGATCACTATGATTAGTCATAGTGATCACATGATTAAAATTTCAACAAAACAGTCAAAAATGGCGTCCATTCATGACTATATTGTGAAGCTGTGATTGGCCCACAGCTATCACATGGTACCTGGGCCAATCACAGCACCCTGTACCATGTAATTAGCTGTGGCCAATAACAGCATGTTAAGCAATAGTTAATAGCTAGTTGTTCATTTCAGAGCATGTAAACAGTAACAGTCAAAAATGGCGTCCATTCATGACTATTTTGTGAAGCTGTGATTGGCCCCCCAGCTATCAGATGGTACCTGGGCCAATCACAGCACCGTGTACCATGTAATTATCTGTGGCCAATAACAGCATATTAAGCAATAGTTAATAGCTAGCTGTTCATTTTAGAGCATGTAAACAGTAAGCAAGCAAGCCATTCATGACAGTTAACTTTTGCTTATAACAGTAATCATCACAGAACACAACAGTGTAAAAAAAATGTCGCTATTGTGACACTAAACTACTTTGATGAAAGTATGTAAAAAATAATAATAAAAAAGAACAAAAATTTTGAAAAAAGTTTTTTTTTTGTAAATTGTCACCAGTCAGAATCACTGATCATGACCACACCATTTAAAAATGTTTGAGTTTTATTGTTTATATCACAAAAAATCAAAAACCCAGCGCTGGTCAGCTACCTTTGAAAGAAAGCTGTATTTGTGTGAAAAAAAAAAATATAAAATTTTAATTTGTGTACAGTGTTGCATAACCAAGTAATTACTAATTAAAGTAACACAGTGCTGAATAGCAAAAAATGCCCAGGTCATGAAGGTGGTCAAACCTTCCGGAGGTTGAGTGGTTAATTCATTTTTTTCTTCTTATTATTGAACTATTATAATGAGGCAGCCTGCCCCATTACATAGACGTGTACACGTGTTTGCTGCTTACTTTTAGTAATGTGAAGCTCACATCCATGCATTACACGCAAGAGGAATGTCAGTGCTACGCCAAGGACAGAACTAGTTCTTTCATGATTTTCTGCCAATCACAACATTAATAAGTGATACTGTAAACTGATTGTGTGCTGTGACTGTGCATGCCCTGTGTGCATTGCTTGTTCTCGGACTGTGACTGACCTATGTGCTGCTTGTGGCTATCTGTATGTTCTGATTGACTGCATGATTTGACCTGTCAGAAGGCGGGTACACACTATAAAAAAAAATCGGGCGAACGATCATCCGGATTTCCTCAATGTTTCACAGCAAGTTGAAACCAAGGATGAAAATAATGTATGAAAATTCTAGTACAACAAAGGCTTTTTTTGTTTTTTATTGTTTTTGATTATGCGCAGTCTTTCATATCAGATTTTTCTTGTAAAACATACGAAAAAAGTAGACATTAAACAAAAGCCATTAGTTCTGTTCACATACAAGAAAACATTTGAAGTTTATTCCTTCGGAAATTTTTGTTTAGAAAGTCTGAATCAGACGTTGAAAATTGTGTACACAATATACGAAAATCGAACGATTTTTCTTCTGATTTTCTTATAGTGTATACTCTACTTGAATGTGCATATGTGTACTGTCTTCATGTTCTGTGGCTGTAGGTGCTTGATTGTGTGTGCTCTGACTGTAAGTACTCAGATTGATTTTTTACTATTGCACATGTGTTTTTTCTGTACGTGCATTCTGCCATTCAGCAGTGAGTGCTTTCACTTTTTCATACTCTAAACCCATTTCACACTGGGGCGGTGCGGGCGCTTTTCAATCGCTAGCGAGGTGCTTTTAACCCCGCTAGCGGCCGAAGAAAGGGTTAATACCGCCCGTGTTGCAGCACTGCCGAAGCGCTGCCTATTCATTTCAATGGTCAGGGGCAGTTTGGGCACTGCCCCAAAGATGCTGCTTGCAGGATTTTTTTTCTCGTCCTGCAAGTGCACCGCCCCAGTGTGAAAGCATTCGGGCTTTCACACTGCGGTGGCTTGAGAGGCGCATTTCAGGCGCTATTTTTAGCTCTAAAACGCCTGAAAAGCGCCCCAGTGTGAAAGTGGTCTAAATATATGTGCATGCTGTGACAGCTTGTGCAGATTCTGTGTTTACTGTGTCCATGCTCTGATTGTAAGTACAGTTTCTGTGCTATTGTGTGTGCTCTGACTGTGTGTGCTCTGACTGTGTGTGCTCTGACTGTGGGCCCTGACTGTGTGCTCTGACTGTGTGCGCTCTGACTGTGTGCTCTGACTGTGTGGGCCCTGACTGTGGGCCCTGACTGTGTGCTCTGACTGTGTGTGCTCTGACTGTGTGTGCTCTGACTGTGCGCTCTGACTGTGTGCGCTCTGACTGTGTGCTCTGACTGTGTATGCTCTGACTGTGTGTGCTCAGTCTTTGTGTGCTTTGTGTGCTCTGACTGTGTGCTCTGAGTCTGACTGTGTGTGCTCTGACTGTGTGTGCTCTGCCTGTGTGCTCTGATTGTGTGTGCTCAGTCTTTGTGTGCTTTGTGTTCTCTGACTGTGTGCTCTGACTGTATATGCTCTCAATGTGTGTGCTCTGTCTTTGTGTGCTTTGTGTGCGCTCTGACTGTGTGCGCTCTGACTGTGTGCGCTCTGACTGTGTGCGCTCTGACTGTGTGCGCTCTGACTGTGGGCTCTGACTGTGTGCGCTCTGACTGTGTGTGCTCTGACTGTGTATGCTCTGATTGTGTGTGCTCAGTCTTTGTGTGCTTTGTGTGCTCTGACTGTGTGCTCTGACTGTGTATGCTCTGAATGTGTGTGCTCTATCTTTGTGTGCTTTGTGTGCTCTGACTGTGTATGCTCTGACTGTGCGTTCTAACTGTGTGTGCTCTGACTGTGTGTGTTCTGCCCACACATTTTCTGTGTGTGCTCTGAGCATGGTACTCTTGAGAGCAAAAAAAAACTCCTCTTCCATCACACGTGGAAGTTGCTCACTTATTTCAAAGGTTGTTGTGTGTGTGGGTTGTGTGCCAGCACACATAAAGTGCAAGGGTATTCTGTGCTCCCCTCCAAAAATGGAAGACTACTTATCTGCCACTGGTCATTTTATGTCATTCTAAACCCTTCATTGACGGATCCTTTCTTTTTTCTTCATTTCTTGCACATGTTAAATGCACATTTAAGGCCTGTAGATTACTTACCAGCACAGTATATAGGAAGGTAGGAATGCACAGGAATCACAAGGCTGGATGCTGGCTGGAGTCAGGGTCATGGATAAGGGGATACCACCAGTCCTCCTCTACGGGGCCCACGCCAGAAGCGGGTCCTAGGCAGCATTTTTGTATTCATCTCATCTTGTGAATGATCTTCAATCAAGCTGCTGAGAGGGCAACATGCTAAATCTCTGGTCCCCACTGATGGGCCTACAGCCCTCTGCATGCGACCCACAGGCTGCTGGGCACCATACAGAAAGCAGAGTGGCAGCGGGGTGCCGGGTGCTGGAGCATTCTCTGAAAGAGACTGTATTGTGGCCGGTGTTATCTCCATCCAGAGTACAAGTAAAGTCCCTGGGGAGAGATAGCAGATCATGTAATGGGTAAGTGGTCATCAGTAGGGGAGATGGGGGTTATCTTTCACTGCCTTGACCAAAAATACCCAGGGAGTGGAAGGGGGTATTTTTCCCTGCCATGATCAATAATGTAAGGAGGAGAATGGGGAGGGGGAGATGAGGGAGGGGGGCATTGAATTTCACTGCCACTGACCACCAATGATCACCAATGATGGAGGGGTTAACTTTCACCACTATTTTCCACCAATGTAATGGGGGGGGGGTATATTTCACTGCTATGACCACCAATGAAGAGGAGGAGGTAGGGGGTTAACTTTTACTGCCACTGACCACCTCTGAAGGGGAGTTAAATTTCACTGCCACTGACCACCAATATAGGTGGAGTTAAAATACTGGGCACCATACAGAAATCAGAGTGGCAGCGGAGTGTCGGGCTCTTGAGCGCTCTCTAAAAGAGACTGTATTGTGGCCACTGTTATCTCCACCCATAGTACAAGTAAAGTCCCTGAGGAGAAATAGCAGTGCAGGAGCGTGTAATGGGTAAGTGATCATCAGTGGGGGAAATGGGGGTTGTCTTTCACTGCTTTAAGCAACAATGCCCAGCAAGGTGAGGCCGATGAGGGGTTAGCTTTCAATGCCATGATCAACAATGTAGGGGGGAGATGAGGGGGGGGTTAACTTCCACTGCCACAAACCACCTCTGCAGGTGCGGGGGGGGGGGGTTAAATTTCGCTGTCAGTGACCACCAATATAGGCAGACAAATCGAGGAAAGCTGGAAGCCGCACACCGGTATAATGATGAATGCTTTATTTAAAAAGCTGAATCATGAAGAAACACAAAACATAACAGCAGAAGCGTACAAAAGCAGCTGACGCGTTTCACACTACAATGAGTGCTTATTCATATAGACCACCAATATAGAGGGAGATAGAATGCAAAGCCATGACCACCAATGCAGGAAGAGGAGGGTGGGTGTGTTACTTTTACTGCCATGACCACCAATGCAGGGGGGGGGGTTTACCTATCGCTGCCACCTACCACCAATGCAGCGGAGATTGGGAGGGGAGACTGACACTGACCAGCAGGGTAGGGGGGGGTTAAATTTCACTGCCATGGGGCACCAATGTGGGGGGTTAGCAGTAGTGACACCAGTGCTGGGGGATATTATTAGATCCTCTGACATTAATGTTGGGGGTTATTATTGCACCTACTGACACCAGTGCTGGGGGTTATTATTGGTGTCCACTGAAACCAATGCTGGGGGTAATATTACATCCACTGACACCACTGTTGGGGGTTATTATTGCATCCACTGAAATCAATGCTGGGGGTTAATATTGTGTCAACTGACACCAATGTTGGGGACATATTGGGATATGATGCTAAAAATGCAGCAAGTTCAACATTTTTGGGCGTTGAGGTGTGAAAATGCGTTGCTATTGTGCATGGCTATTGTGCAGCCCTCTGGAGGTACCAGGGCCGCAACTGAGGCGCTTTCAAGTTAACCACCACTGATTTAGAGTGATAGCCAAACTGAATTTAGGCTTTTTTTTGTTGATAACTGAAAATCTATTTTAAATAACGTGGCCGTGTAAGGCTAAACTGTGCAGAGGGTGAGAACACTTCTGTACAATTTCACTGCAGAACAAACAGGTGTTGATTTAGTAAAGGTAAATAGGCTGTGCACTCTGCAAGAGCAGTTGCCCCAGAGCTTAGTAAATGAGCAGAAGCTCTGCGGACTTCCATCATCCAATCATGTGCGAGCAAAAATGCATTTTTTTAAATTTCCTTGCACATGATTGGGTATTCTTGGCAAAGTGAAGCTTTACCTCATTTACTAAGCTCTGGAGCAACTGCACTTGCAGAGTTCACAGTCTATTTGCCTTTAGTAAACCAACCCCTAAGTGTTGTCACCTTGTTAAGGAACGTGGAAACATAATACATTTACGGTAGAATCAACTGGTAAAAAAAAACACAGGGTGCACTTGGAAAAACAAAGACTGCTGTTTGAATGCTAGTGACAGGCTGCAGAAAATAAGCCACGTTAGACTTTTCCTATTGATCCACTGTAATCTAAGGTCACAGTATTCACATCTAGATGCGATTTTAGTTTCAAACAGGTATTTTTTTATTTAATATATTGTAATGCCAGGATTTAAACACATTTGGGCAAAGGTAAAGTAAATAAAGCCATCTATATCTAAACAGAATTTTGGGTTTGTTCAGAGTTAATTTTATGCCATACAGGTGCTTTTTTTTTTATTGGCGGAGGAACTGGTTTCACCCAGGGCGACAAGAAAAGGGTTAATTTCTCAGGCCTGGCTGCAGACAGCGCATTCAGCAGAGCTGGTAACTTGGTGCCAGTAGCTCAGTGTTAGATTTATAGAATAATTTGATGTGCTGAAGCATGCACTTTAATCGCATGGGGATGTGCAATTCTGGGACAGCAGACTGATCTGACAGGCACTAATCCTCTCCGCAGACCGTTCTGATGGGGCTGGGAGGGTGCATTTAGAGGCTCATCAGCATCATTGTGCTAAGTGCTTGGACCAGAAAGGGCTGAAACGATGTGAGGGAAGGTAATGCACTGGGAACAAGGCTACTATAACATCATACAATCTCCTTTACAGTACAACTAGTGTTTTTTTAAAAATAACAACAACAATGCAACAGGCCTCATTTATTAAGATAATGGCTAGACCACTGGTGATGTGTAATATGCAGTAACACATAGCAACCAACCATATCTTAAAAAATACATTTATTTCCCACAACCCCTTGCCATACAGCTTGTTTGTAAAGTTGAATGTGTATTCTCAGATGCCATTCTGTTATTGGATAACATCAACCCTGATGAAAATCCTATCGCCTACTTATTATTATGCAGCACAATAAATTTTATGATGCAAGAAATTAAAAATTAAAAACTGCCCCTGTAGCTTACCATAAAGGCCACAGTTCAAAGTTGTGGGTACTGTACTGAGAAGACATTGAAAGGATAACTACATTTTTACTAACTTCCTCTACAGATGCATACCTAACTTTATTGGACAACTGCGTCCTGCAGGAATCTTCATCGCCTCAGGCCGAAATCTCCCTTTCCACTGGCCTGCAAAGGAATTCCCCATAGACCTCTACTTGGCCATTAAGAGCTGTACTTTTCATACGAGAGAGCTAATATTTTCTGAAACTCAGCAATAGCTGTTTATATGCTTCCTATGCATAGATGTCCTTTAAAACTCTCTACTCATAGAAATCTGCTTACACTTATAGTGTATGTTTTTATTACACCTTAAACTAAATTAGGTGCATGGACTAGGCTTCATCCCTGAACCTAGTACTCTTTCTAGATCTAATGGTGAATGGTGAGAGCATATGCCAGTCTTCTTCTCTACTGTAATAGTGAATGGAGGGAGCAAAATACCAGTTTTCTTCACAGCTCTACTAGTAAAAAAGGGGGGAAGATGTCAGACTTCTTCTTAGCTCCATCAGGGAATGATGGAAGGGCAGCTCTTGTCAGTCTCTTTTTGGTTTAAAGTGAATTGTGGGGGGGCACATGTCCGTTTTCCTCCCAACTCTAAAGGGAAAGGGTGATAGGCACATGCCACTCTTCTTCCAACTCTAACAGGGAATGGTGGTTGCACTAGCCAGCCTTCTTCCTTCTTCCCAACTCTAATAGGGAATGGATGGGTTCATTCCCAACTTTAACAAGGAATGGGGGGGGAGGGGGACGTGCCAGTCTTCTTCTAAACTTTAACAAGGAATGGTGGGGGTACATGCCAGTCTTCTTCCCAGCTTTAAAAAGGAATGGCGGGGGGAAACATGCCAGTTGCCTTCAGAGCTCTTATAGGGTACAGTGGAGACACATGCCAGACTTCTCAACTCAAAAAGGGGGTGGTGGTTGAACATACCACTCTTATTCCCAGCTCCAACAGGAAATGGTGGGGGAACATGCCAGTTGCCTTCAGAGCTCTTATAAGGAATAGTGGAGACACATGCCAGTCTTCTTCTCAACTCAAAATGTGATGGTGGTTGAACATACCGCTCTTATTACCGGCTACAACAGGGAATGGTGGAGGCACATGCCAGTCTTCTTCCCAGCTCAAACAGAGGATGGAAGGGGCACCTGGCAACAGTTTTTCTAAGTTCTAACAGGGAATGCTGGGAGCACTTACACAATAAAAGATTCATTCTGTTTTCTCTATATAAAAAAAAACTGTGTATGGAAATGGTATTAACTTATTGCACAACTGCATAACCTGATCATCACAATCAATTCACATATATATTGCATAACTTACAATTTTAAGGCCAACAAATAACAAATAATCCCTTTAACCTTTTAGATTTGTATTCTTGTCCACTTTGGGATGGAGCAAAGAACAGTGTTTACAATAATGAATCTTTCTTCACAGGATTGATGTGCAGTGGAGATCAAAGTGACCAATAAGGATGAGTAACCAAACTACCCCTGAGCTTGTGTCCTCGCCTCCCTCAACTGGGCAGAGATATTTTGACCGCTGTTCAGAGGATGACCCAGAATATCTGCGCGTTAGAAACATGGCGGCTGACCTCAGGCAGGATTTCAATGTCATGGAGCAAAAGAAACGAGTGAGCATGATCCTGCAGAGCCCTGTGAGTAACCACAGAATATACAGAGTAATATAGAAGGAAGGGTAAAAAAAAGTATTGTTTTCTGTTTGCTCCTGGTATTTTAGGACCAAATTTTACCTTAAAGTGATTGTAAACGATTACCTTGTAAAAAAAACCATTCAGTTTAAAATAGAAATGAAACTCAAAACATTTGTGTATAGATATAAAAAACATTATAAATAACTTTTTTTCCTTTTTTTTTATAAGTGATCACATTCCCTCTGTTCTTAGCTGCATAAGAGCTGGAGGAGGAGAAACAGCAAGACACCGATCTTCCCAGTGAATGGCTGTGCAGGGGGTGCTTGTTAGGACAAGCCTGATCATTGGTGGAGAACAGGCTGAGTTCCCAGCACAGCTAGAGAACTGACCACGGTGTGTTCTCCTTCTAATGCCCCGTACACACGGTCGGATTTTCCGATGGAAAATGTCCGATCGGAGCATGTTGTCGGAAATTCCGACCGTGTGTGGGCTCCATCGGATTTTCCGACACACAAAGTTTGAGAGCAGGATATAAAATTTTCCGACAACAAAATCCGTTGTCGGAAATTCCGATCGTGTGTACACAAATCCGACAGACAAAGTGCCACGCATGCTGAGAATAAATAAAGAGATGAAAGCTATTGGCCACTGCCCCATTTATAGTCCCGATGTACGTGTTTTACGTCACCGCGTTCAGAATGATCGGATTTTCCGACAACTTTGTGTGACCTTGTGTATGCAAGACAAGTTTGAGCCAACATCCATCGGAAAAAATCCTAGGATTTTGTTGTCGGAATGTTCGAACAAAGTCCGACCGTGTGTACGGGGCATTAGTGTAGTCAGTTTTTAATAGGAAAGCAGAGGGACTGGCAGAAACACCAGGGATTTCACACAAAGGAAGCAATACAAAGAGAACAGGATACTTTTTCATACAAATACATGGTACAGCAGGCACATATCAGGAATATAAAATGTTGGGGTAACAAATGCTTAAAATCGGAACTTCACACACTTCTTCTGCCACATTTGTAATGTTTTTTTTTTTGGGGGGGGGGGGGGTAGCTGATTTTGACAGGTACCTACTACCACTTCTGGTTGCATCACCATGGTGGATCCATCAGAAGTCCCCCCCCCCCCCCCCCCCGCCCGCATTCTTCTAGGACACGTCACAAGTACCAGAAGTCTGGAGACACATTCACAAAGCACAACGCAGCTCACGCATGTGCACTGGGCAGCCAGCTGCAAAGCTGCAAGGAGGGAGGGGGGAGAGGTGAACTTCATTCCGGCGCCACGGAGCCAGGGGAGGAAGTGGGAGCTGGGTGCCCGTAAAAACATGGTACCCACCCCTCCCCCCCCAAAAAAAATGACCTGCCAAATGTGGCATGTCAGGGGGTCACCTGCACTTAAAGCGGAAGTTTCATTTTTGGGTGGAACTCCGCTTTAAGTTATGAACAGAGCGGGGGAATAGAAATTATGTTAGGTTTTTATTGCTGTTTTTGACTCCATTGGGGAGATTTTTCCCCTCTTCCTGTCATTACACTTATCTGTGCTGTCCTGTTCCAGATATAGTTCTTCAAAAACTGTGACAGGAGCCTAGCAGTACCTTTCACATTATATTTATCCCCCAATGTCATTCCCAGTTATTTTTCTTTGAGCTCTCCCGTAAAGTATACCTAAAGGTCATTTTGTTTTAGTTTTGGATAGAGTGTAGAGGGATTAGAACAGGTTTTTACTGCAGTCTGTGTCCCTGTTAGGGAGATGCAATTTCTCTATTTGCCCTGTTCATCGTTATGAGTGAAACTGAAAGGAAATCCCACATTTTGGGGTTGTCCCCAGAACAGGAACAGAGGGGAAATATTCCAATGGGGACACTAGTTCTGGTGACAACCATGGATTCCCCCACCTCCTAGGGATTTTCTCTCGCTTTCTGTTTTGGCTATGGGACAAAATGTAATGGGAAATTGGCAAAATAAAATGAAAAAAATATACGGGTATTAACCCTCCCTTAACCTATCCAAAATATATTTTAAAAAAAAGTTTTGCCTTTAGTTCATCAGCTACATAGCTACCAGTAGTAGTGTTTGCACTATAGCCCAGCCAACAAGAAACGTTTTCATACTGCTGGGTATATTGCACCATTGTATGGCTTTTAAACAGTACAAGAGTACTTTCTTACATTATGAGTTGGGCGTTGAAAACTATGAATTTATTATAGCCATAATGTGCGCCATAATATACGGCATAACAACTATTGAAAAATCATTAGTCCAGCAAAATTAAACTGCAAAAGGCTGAGAATTAGACTGTTAGGCATTATGATTTTCACATTAATAAATAAAACATATGTAAGCTAATCCACTGAGACAATGCAAAAGGCAATTTAATATTAAAGTGCAGAGTAAATGAACTTGCAACAACCAATCAGACATCACTTTCCTTTTTCTGGAATTATGATTTTGGTTGGGTTGCCTTGTATTTATTAATTTCTTCTCTCAGTCTTTCAGGGAGGAGCTGGAAAGTCTCATTCAGGAACAGATGAAGAAAGGGAACAACTCATCCAATATCTGGGCCCTCCGGCAAATCGCTGACTTCATGGCCAGCACTGCACCATCTGTCTTCCCCACCTGTCCAGTCAGTAAGTGCCTTCACGTTGTGTACGGGGAGGATGCTCGTCAGGGCATAGCCTGCAGTCTTCTCTCAGCCAAAATTAAAAGAATAGAAAATATTTTTCTGTAGGGAAAAAGATGAGACTCTGCAAATATTAACTTAAATTGCTGCATTTTTGTGACGAAATAGAGCCTATTTACAATAATTTCAATGTTTCTATATATGAGGTTCTGTAGAGTGTTTGAAAATCAATAGCTTTACACATAGAAATGATTAATTTATATTATACATATAACTATGACCACTGACAGGTTAAGTGAATAACATTGATTATCTTGTTACAATTGCATCTCAAAGTCGGTGGGATATATTAGTCCGCAAGCAAACATGTTGGTCCTGAAGTAGATAAAATGGGCATTGCAGTTTGTTGTGTATGGGGCTGTATAGCCGCAGACCAGTTAGTGTGCCCCTGCTGACCCGTGTCCACAGCCAAAAACATCTGCAATGGGCACATGTGCATCAGAACTGGACCATGGAGCAATGGAAGAAGGTGGTCTGATCCGATTAATCGTGTTTTCTTTTATATCATGTGGATAGCCGGGTGCCTTTGCGTTGCTTACTTGAGGAAGAGATGGCAGCAGGATGCACTATTTAACCACTTCAGCCCCAGAAGGATTTACCCCCTTCCTGACCAGAGCACTTTTTACAATTTGGCACTGAATCGCTTTAACTGCTAATTGCGCAGTCATGCAATGCTGTACCCAAACGAAATTTGCGTCCTTTTCTTCCCACAAATAGAGCTTTCTTTTGATGGTATTTGATAACCTCTGCGGTTTTTATTTTTTGCGCTATAAACGGAAAAAGACCGAAAATTTTGAAAAAAAATTATATTTCCTACTTTTTGTTATAAAAAAAATCCAATAAACTCAATTTTAGTCATACATTTAGGCCAAAATGTATTCGGCCACATGTCTTTGGTAAAAAAAATGTCAATAAGCGTATATTTATTGGTTTGCGCAAAAGTTATAGCGTCTACAAACTAGGGTACATTTTCTGGAATTTACACAGCTTTTAGTTTATGACTGCCTATGTCATTTCTTGAGGTGCTAAAATGGCAGGGCAGTACAAACCCCCCCCCAAATGACCCCATTTTGGAAAGTAGACACCCCAAGGAAATTGCTGAGAGGCATGTTGAGCCCATTGAATATTAATTTTTTTGTCCCAAGTGATTGAATAATGACAAAAAAAAAAAATTACAAAAAGTTGTCACTAAATGATATATTGCTCACACAGGCCATGGGCATATGTGGAATTGCACCCCAAAATACATTCAGCTGCTTCTCCTGAGTACGGGGATACATGTGTGGGACTTTTTGGGAGCCTAGCCGCGTACGGGGCCCCGAAAACCAATCACCAGGATTTCTAAGGGCGTAAATTTTTGATTTTACTCCTCACTACATATCACAGTTTTGAAGGCCATAAAATGCCCAGATGGCACAACCCCCCCCCCCCCAAATGACCCCATTTTGGAAAGTAGACACCCCAAGCTATTTGCTGAGAGGCATGTTGAGTCCATGGAATATTTTATATTTTGACACATGTTGCAGGAAAGTGACAAATTTTTTTATTTTTTTTTGCACAAAGTTGTCACTAAATGATATATTGCTCACGCCATGGGCATATGTGGAATTGCACCCCAAAATACATTTAGCTGCTTCTCCTGAGTATGGGGATACCACATGTGTGGGACTTTTTGGGAGCCTAGCTGCGTACGGGGCCCCGAAAACCAATCACCGCCTTCAGGATTTCTAAGGGTGTAAATTTTTGATTTCACTCTTCACTGCCTATCACAGTTTCGGAGGCCATGTAATGCCCAGGTGGCACAACCCCCCCCCCCCCAAATGACCCCATTTTGGAAAGTAGACACCCCAAACTATTTGCTGAGAAGCATGGTGAGTATTTTGCAGCTCTCATTTGTTTTTGAAAATGAAGAAAGACAAGAAAAAAAATTATTTTTTTCTTTTTTCAATTTTCAAAACTTTGTGACAAAAAGTGAGGTCTGCAAAATACTCACTATACCTCTTAGCAAATAGTTGGGGTGTCTACTTTCCAAAATAGGGTCATTTGGGGGGGTTTTGTGCCACCTGTGCATTCCATGGCCTCCGAAACTGTGATAGGCAGTGAAGAGTGAAATCAAAAATTTACGCCCTTAGAAAGCCTGAAGGCAGTGCTTGGTTTTCGGGGTCCTGTACGAGGCTAGGCTCCCAAAAAGTCTCACACATGTGGTATCCCCATACTCAGGAGAAGCAACAGAATGTATTTTGGGGTGTAATTTCACATATTCCCATGGCATGTTTGAGCAATATATCATTTAATGACAACTTTGTGCAAAAAAAAAAAAACAATTGTCTCTTTCCCGCAACTTGTGTCACAATATAAAATATTCCATGGACTCGACATGCCTCTCAGCAAATAGCTTGGGGTGTCTACTTTCCAAAATGGGGTCATTTGGGGGGGGGGGTTGAAATGTCCTGGCATTTTATGCACAACATTTAGAAGTTTATGTCACACATCACCCACTCTTCTAACCACTTGAAGACAAAGCCCTTTCTGACACTTTTTGTTTACATGAAAACATTTTTTTTTTTTGCAAGAAAATTACTTTGAACCCCCAAACATTATATATTTTTTTTAAAGCAAATGCCCTACAGATTAAAATGGTGGGTGTTTCATTTTTTTTTTCACACAGTATTTGCGCAGCGATTTTTCAAACGCATTTTTTGGGGGAAAAACACACTTTTTAAAATTTTAATGCACTAAAACACACTATATTGCCCAAATGTTTGATGAAATAAAGAAGATGATCTTAGGCCGAGTACATGGATACCAAACATGACATGCTTTAAAATTGCGCACAGTGGCAACAAAATAAATACATTTTTAAAAGCCTTTAAAAGCCTTTACAGGTTACCACTTTAGATTTACAGAGGAGGTCTACTGCTAAAATTACTGCCCTCGATCTGACCTTCGCAGTGATACCTCACATGCATGGTGCAATTGCTGTTTACATTTGACGCCAGACCGACGCTTGCGTTCGCCTTAGCGCGAGAGCAGGGGGGACAGGGGTGCTTTTTTTTTTTTTCTTTATTATTTTTTTGCTTTTTTATCTTATTTTTAAACTGTTCCTTTCATTTTTTTTAAATCATTTTTATTGTTATCTCAGGGAATGTAGATATCCCCTATGATAGCAATAGGTAGTGACAGGTACTCTTTTTTGAAAAAATTGGGGTCTATTAGACCCTAGATCTCTCCCCTGCCCTCAAAGCATCTGACCACACCAAGATCGGTGTGATAAAATGTTTCCCAATTTCCCAATGGCGCTGTTTACATCCGGCGAAATCTAAGTCATAAAATGCTCGTAGCTTCCGGTTTCTTAGGCCATAGAGATGTTTGGAGCCACTCTGGTCTCTGATCAGCTCTATGGTCAGCTGGCTGAATCACCGGCTGCATTCTCAGGTTCCCTGTTGAGACAGGAGAGCCAGAGAAAAACACGGAAGACGGTGGGGGGGGGGCATTCCCTCACACTGCTTGTAAAAGCAGTCTAGAGGCTAATTAGCAGCTAGAATTGCTTTTACATGAAAGCCGACCGCTGGCTAAAAAGAATGATACCAAGATGATACCTAAACCTGCAGGCATCATTCTGGTATAACCACTCAAAGTCGTGAATGGCGTACCTGAAGACAAAAAAATGGTTAACAATAAAACACAGTAAACGGTAAAGTATAAAAAATTGCATACCTGAAACGCAAACATGATAAAACATAATAACAATAAAACATTGCAGAATAGAATACAGTAAAAAAGAGCAGAACAATAGAGAGAGAATAGAGAGGGAGAGAACAATAAAACGACAACTATTTTTTTTTATTTTATATATTTTTTTGTGTTTTTTTTTTTTTTTACACTTTTTTTTGTAACTGTAACTTTTATAACTGTAACCGGTTCCAGGTTCGGGTCTCTCAAAATGCGATGGCATCTTGGGAGACCCTGTGAAAGTATGCCTAGTCTGTGGAATGCTGTACCCTACGCTAATACTCAACTAGTGAATGGTAGCGTTCAAAACATTCACCAATGCAAAGACCAGGATTGTCAGGACAGGAGGGACAATAATAGCGGGTGTCACGCCTATATCTGCGCTTGCTGCAGACACAACATCTTTTTTGGGGGGTTCGCTGGGTAGGGGTACTCGGGAGGACATAAAAATGCCTCTCATGCAGCCGACTGCATTTGGTTGGGGATGTGAATGGGGGAAGTACGGGCGCTGCAGAAGTGGTGGGTTCCCAATTAGGATTGGCGAATGCAGCAGGAAGGGCACTATGGGCACGACGGGCCTGTGTTTGTCTTCTTCTTGGTGGCAGCGGGACACTACTTGTGCTTGCCACCTCACCAGCTTGAACTGCACTTATGGGACTCGCCACGTCACCAAGAGTTACTGCAGTGCTGGTTTGACTACGACCGGGGTGTACTAGGCCGCTGGCGCTTGCCAGTTCACCAAAACGCTACCAAAAAAACTGTTAGCGATCGCAGGGATCAGGCCTGACTCTGCGAACGCTGCAATTATGTGTTTAGTGTTTTGTAAGTGACAGTGATCGATCGATACTGCACTTGGGTGGGCTGGGCTGGGCTGGGCTGGGCGGAGGGGCAAAACGCAGGTGCTAGCAGGTATCTGGGCTGATCCCGCTAACACTGCGTTTTTATAAAACCCTAAACTGCTGGGGACGCTAGTATAGATCTGATCGGATCAGATATTGATCCGTTCAGATACTATACCACTAAGGGAGGTGTACGGTGCGTGCGTGGGTATTGGTGGTACTGGCGCTAACCTGACGCTGCCTGGGGCTGGTGCTTGCCAGTTCACCAAAATGCTACCAAAAAAACTGTTAGCGATCGCAGGGATCAGGCCTGACTCTGCGAACGCTGCAGTTATGTGTTTAGTGTTTTGTAAGTGACAGTGATCGATCGATACTGCACTTGGGTGGGCTGGGCTGGGCCGGGCGGAGGGGCAAAATGCAGGTGCTAGCAGGTATCTGGGCTGTTCCCGCTAACACTGCGTTTTTGGGAACCCTAAACTGCTGGGGACGCTAGTATAGATCTGATCGGATCAGATATTGATCCGTTCAGATACTATACCACTAAGGGAGGTGTACGGTGCGTGCAAGGGTGTTAGCGGTTCTGGTGCTAACCTGACGCTGCCTGGGGCTGGTGCTTGCCAGTTCACCAAAATGCTACCAAAAAAACTGTTAGCGATCACAGGGATCAGGCCTGACTCTGCGAACGCTGCAGTTATGCGTTTAGTGTTTTGTAAGTGACAGTGATCGATCGATACTGCACTTGGGTGGGCTGGGCCGGGCGGAGGGGCAAAACGCAGGTGCTAGCAGGTATCTGGGCTGATCCCGCTAACACTGCGTTTTTGGGAACCCTATACTGCTGGGGACGCTAGTATAGATCTGATCGGATCAGATATTGATCCGTTCAGATACTATACCACTAAGGGAGGTGTATGCTGCGTGCGTGGGTGTTAGCGGTACTGGCGCTAACCTGACGCTGCCTGGGGTGACGCATATCACCGCCGGGCGATCAGGGGGCTAAACCTTTATTAGGTAATAAATGGCGGGTGCCTTGACACTATAAAAAATAAACGAACTAACCAGCGTCACCCGTAACAGTTATACGGTGATCACTGGTGAAAGGGTTAACTAGGGGGCAATCAAGGGGTTAAAACCTTTATTAGGTAGTATATGGGGGTCCCTGTCGCTATAAAACGCTGACGGCGAACCTAAATATTTACCTCCCTAACTAGCGTCACCAGTGACACTAATACAGCGATCAGAAAAATGATCGCTTAGCGACACTGGCGATGGGGGGGTGATCAAGGGGTTAAAACTTTATTAGGGGGGTTAGGGGGGTACCCTAGACCTAAAGGGGGCTAATACTAACTGCCCTACCACACTAACTGTCACAAACTGACACCAATGCAGTAATCAGAAAAAAAAACTGCTTGGTGTCAGTGTGACAGGGGGGGGGGGGGGTGATTGGGGGGTGATCGGGGGGGGGGTCGGGGGGTAAAGGGGGGTGTAATGTGTGCCTGGCATGTTCTACTGTGTGTGTGTGTGTTGTGCACTCACATCGATGTCTTCTCTCCTCGGCGCCGGAACGGAAAATACCGAGCCGAGGAGAGATGACATCATTTCCTCTGCTGCTTTTTACTATACAGCAGCAGAGGAATGATCCCATTGGCTGGCAGCGATCGCGAGGGGGGGGCCACGAATGGATGGCCTCCCCCTCACCTCCGATCGCCGGGGGACAAACGCCGACCGCCTCGGCACCGGGGGAGGGTCCGATTGGACCCCCCGCCCGCGGGAGGCAGATCACGTACAGGTACGTGATTCTGCCTGCCCGTGCCATTCTGCCGACATATATCGTCGTGAGGCGGTCGGCAAGTGGTTAAAGAAGACAAGCTGGTGGAGGCAGTGTGATGCTTTGGGTAATGTTCTGCTGGGAAACCTTGGGTCCTGACATTGATATGGATGTTATTTGGACTTTCAGCAGGACAATGTGTCCTGCCACACTACAAAAATGGTTCAAGAATGGTTTGAGGTACACAACAATGAGCCTCCAAATTCTCCAGATCACAATCCAATCGAGCATCTGTGGGATGTACTGGAAAAACAAGTCCAATCCATGGAGTCCCCACATATACCGTACCTGTAACATGGTGCAAAAGGTGGACATACTATCAGCTTGCCCAGACATGGACATTAGAACTGTCTATAGCCGGCTTAAGTGAACTGGTTATGTAGTCCAAAGGAACATGGAATCCCTGCCCCTGGGTGACCACACCCAGGGGCATTCTATATTCATATATAATCATTGGGCTATCATCATTGGCCTAAAAAAGATATAGTATCAGTGGCGGCCCGTCCATAAGGGGCGCCGCCTCCTAATCCATGCACCCAGGGCCTAATCTACATGCAGGGCGCCGGCCGCACGGATTTCAATGGTTTTTTTTTTTTTGGAAGCACATGAATAGAACCCGAGGCTCTAATTGGCTTAAAAAAAGGGTGGGCTCAGGGCGCTGAGCACAATTAATATTCCCTATTGTCTTCCCGATTCTCCTCCCGGCCAATCAGGAAGCGGGTCCTAAGACCAGATTGGGCCAGGAGAAGCGACCGTATTGGCCGCCGAGGAGGAGGAGACGCAGGTGAAGCTCCCGAGGGGAAGGAAAGGCAGGGAGGAGCCGAAGCTGCCCACGACCTAGATGGGGTAAGTGCAGGGCTGGTGGGTGGATGAGGGAACGACAGTGGTTGGGGGATCGACCAACTGGGGGGGTTTGTTTGCTGCCCCTCCAAAAAATGGAGCACCAGCCGCCACTGTATAGTATAATTCTTGCTTTTTAGTCAGCTACAAAACAGTTTACTAGGACATGAAAAGAAACAGAAGGTGCATGGACCTAGCGCATTATCTTTAAACAAAGGTATTTATTTGAATAAAAGAGTAAGTGTTATACTCACAAACATAGACATGATAAAAGCATATCTTAACCTCTTCCCGACCGCCCGCCGTTGTTATACGGCGAAAGTATGACACTCCTGCGCGAATCGCCGCTGCAGGAGCGTGCCCACGGGTCGGGTGGACTTGATCTCTGCTGGCGACCCGCGATTGCCTTGTACACAGGCAGAATGGGGAACTGCCTATGTAAACAAGGCATTTCACTGTTTTGCCTAGTGACATGTCAGAGATCTATTGTTCCCAGTGATCGGGAACAGTGATCTCTGTCATGTCACTGGTAGCCCATCCCCCCTACAGTTAGAACACACCCAGGGAACACACTTAACCCCTTGATCGCCCCCTAGTGTTAACCCCTTTCCCGCCAGTGTCATTTTTTTTTTTCATTGATTTCATTTTTTACATTGATCAGTGCATTTTTATAGCACTGATCAATGTAATAATTTCACTGGTTCCTAAAAAGGGTCATTTGGGGTCAGATTTGTTTGCCGCAATGTTGCATAAAAAATAAATAAAAGTCCCTAAATTTATCCCCTATTTTGTAGATGCTATAACTTTTGCGCAAACCAATTAATATACGCCTATTGTGATTTTTTTTACCAAAAATATGTAGAAGAATATATATCGGCCTAAACTGATGAATGAATTTGTTTTTTTATATTTGATTTTGGATATGTATTATAGCAGAAAGTAAAAAAAATTTTTTTTTTCAAAATTGGCGCTCTTTGTTTATAGCGTAAAAAATAAAAACCGCAGAGGTGATCAAATAAAACCAAAAGAAAGCTGTATTTGTGGGAAAAAAGGACATTAATTTTGTTTGGGTACAATGTCGCATGACCACGCTATTGTCAGGTAAAGCGACGCAGTGCCGTATGGCAAAAAATGGTCATTAAGGGGGCAAATTCTTCCGGGGGTGAAGTGGTTAGCAGGTCCTCCACATGTGTCCGTGTAATCGTCCACGCCACATGGGACTACCTCGATAATGCGCTAGGTCCACACGCCTTCCGTTTCTTTTCATGTCCTAGTGTTTTGGATTCCCCAGTCTGTGGAGGGCAGCGAGAAGTGCATTACCCATCACCAAGCGTTAAAGCAAAGAGCTTACAGTCGTATAGAGGCACACTACACAGCACAGGAGATTTGTGATGGTGTGTGTTGTAGAAAATTGTAGAAAACAATTGTCTTCTATATGCAACGTTCCAATTGCAACAGTGCAACCTTGCTTTCAGGTGGGTTGCAGGGTATTCCAGAAAAGAACAGACACGCTGCATTTTACTGCATTACATTGGAGCTCACCCAATGTCAATGTTGGTCAATGCAGATAAAATGTCATTTTGGCATTTCAATAAATTTTTAAAAAAAAAGTAAATAATGCCTTGCATTGTAAAAACTTGAGGCACTGCCCCCCCCCCCCCCCCCCCCCACACCACCACTGGCATAGAAGAGACTGCAGCCCATACACTAATATTAATAATTTTATCCTATGGGCTAGTGTGAACAAGCCTTTAAAGCTGAGCTCCAGACACACAGTTCAGGTATATGCATATACAGAAGAAGTTTTATCTGCCAATTCATTTGTACTTTTGTCCAGCCAGTTAAACTAGAACAAACTGATTTTATTTTTCAGACTCATCCATGGTGGCACCTATTAATGACCTCTACTGCAATGAGTCAATGTCTCTGGCGAAGGGTGAGAAGTTATTGAGATGTAAGCTTGCCAGCATCTACAGACTCATAGACCTGTATGGATGGGCTCAGCTCAGCGGGACCATTGCTTCTGTAAGTCACTTCTGGTATATCATTTTTGCTTCATTTATAGTTCTACATCCTGCCAGCATCAACAACTAACGGCTAAAATCCAAAAAAGTGACACTTTTTTTAGTGCCAAAATATACCCTGACCCCGCAGTAACTAGTGATGGTTCTAGGAATGGCAAATATAAACTGTATTTTTTTCCCTAAATATACGGGTTATAGGCTACCTTTGGTCGTTGGTTATGCCATTGGTGACCCGAGCATGTTTTGACTGCAGCAGTCATTGGAGGCGGTGAGCATTTCTCTGGGCTCTTCTTCAATGCCAAGCTGCTTTTCCCTATTGTTCAGGTAGTGATGTCATCAATTCATTTAGCGCTTCATTACTGATTGCTATAGGAATCTGCTGCACACACGGGTTGATTTACTAAAACTGGAGAATGAAAAATCTCTGTATAGCTTCCTGGTTTTTCTGTGAAAGCTTATAGTGTTACTAAACCCACAACAGTAAAATTAGTCTGTATATGGAGTAAAACATGCTTGTTATACTCACTGTGGAACCTAAGGGGTTATTCCTGCACATTGTGTAAAAAAGGCTGTTTGATCCTGTCTTCTCTGATCCTCCCCTTCTTACACAGTCCCTAATCCATCTCCCGATGGAAAAGAGCCTTGGGGGCATTCTGCACATGCTCAGTTTGGTGTGAATTGCTAGAGAGTTTATTTTTTCTTGGGAGGGTGCATGTCATCAGCACAGGGCCAACCAGCACTGTCCAGACAGAGGGTCAGGGGTCCTGCAGCCTCATAGGACAGTCAGCATAGAATGAAAATTCCTACTGCAAGCTTTAACTAGACACTGATCGTGGTCACAAGATTGTTATATACAGTAAAATATTAGATTGTGAGCAGAATTCGTTCCAGAAACATGCTTGTAATCCAAAGCACTTGTATATCAAAGCGAATTTCCCCATAAGAAATAATAGAAACTCAAATGAATCGTTCCACAACCATTTATTCATAAGTCCTTCATTTTATAGTCCACATAAAAAGATTATAGTAATGTGAGCAGGTTGTGTAACCATAAAATGTCCATCCACAAATGGAAGCCTCCACAAGGGGATTAGAAGCAAAATCCAGCAGGAGCTACCGAGTATAAAAGAGAAGAGAGGCGCCTCTAAGTGTAGCAATATGGTTACATTTATTGAAGGTACAACATTTAGCAGCTCACATGGTTGATGATTGAGGCACGTCTAAGTGGGTAAAGCTGTCCACATAGACCATCCCCCGCACCGCCAGCTTTCATCGCTGTCAGTATGCAATCGTGACCGGGAAGACTACCCTGCAGTAGAGCGATCTGAAATAGAGGCTTGAACCGTTCATTAAATGTAACCATATTGCTACACTTAGAGGCGCCGCTCTTCTCTTTTATACTTAGTTGTGACATGACACTGCTTGTCTATCAAGACATCGCTTGTATATCAAGTCAAAATTTATTTAAAGATTTGCTTGTCTTTCAAAACACTCTCAAACCAAGTTACTCTCAAACCAAGGCTTTCCTGTACTGCTGATGAGAAAAGGTATTTAGCAGTTTATATTTATGGTACTAAAATAACTAAAATAATTCATTTTACTTGCTCTTTCTATCGCTCTCATGACAAGTTATCGTAAAGGATACTATATTGATATATTTGACCTCTCTAATTATTTGTTGCTCCCAATGTAAGATAAATAAGTCTAGTCCTATGGTCAGAGTCTTCTCAGGTGGAAGGGTGGACAGGGGTAGTCCTGCTTGACCCCTTCGCTAGTCTTATGCCCCGTACACACGGTCGGACTTTGTTCGGACATTCCGACAACAAAATCCTAGGATTTTTTTCGACGGATGTTGGCTCAAACTTGTCTTGCATACACACGGTCACACAAAGTTATCGGAAAATCCGATCGTTCTGAACGCGGTGACGTAAAACACGTACGTCGGGACTATAAACGGGGCAGTGGCCAATAGCTTTCATCTCTTTATTTATTCTGAGCATGCGTGGCACTTTGTCCGTCGGATTTGTGTACACACGATCAGAATTTCCGACAACGGATTTTGTTGTCGGAAAATGTTATATCATGCTCATAAACTTTGTGTGTCGGAAAATCCGATGGAAAATGTGTGATGGAGCCCACACACGGTCGGAATTTCCGACAACAAGGTCCTATCACACATTTTCCGTCGGAAAATCCGACCGTGTGTGCGGGGCATTACAATGTTGGCCTGAAGTAAGGCCTGCCGGATGTTTGCTCTTTTCCTAGCATACAGCTGAATCTGTATTGAATCTGTATCTGTATTGCTATACAGTATGGGGCTCTTTACAGTTAACCACATTGATGATGATCCTAATACCCAACAATGGACTGTTCAAGGTGATCTTTGTCTAAACTCCCTTTAAATCTGCTATTGTTACTATTTACTTGTCAACTGATTTTGATGACAGTGTCATTATGCAATTTCTTTTGTTACATCATATGTTTTTTATTATCAGAAAAAAAAAAAAAAAAAGAAAACTGAATAAAAAGATTGAAACAGAAAATAACTAAAATAATTACATTCCTATGTTCTGTGTGCTGTGGAAGACCAGTTATAGTGAATGCCGGGTCCTGGGTTTAGTAATACTCCTGGGTTACAAGCTGATTGGTTTCTATGCAGAGCTGCACCAGAGTTTGCACTCTCCAGTTTTAGTAAATCAGCCCCCCCAGTCTTGTATATTTGAGGCAACAAATGAAGAGTTTAGCCGCCCCGGTTCACACAGGGGCGGCACGACTTGCAGGTCGCCTCAGCGAGACGACCTGCACACGACTTCCACGGCGACTTGCTAAACGACTTCTGTATAGAAGTCTATGCAAGTCGCCTCAAGTCGCCCCCAAAGTAGTACAGGAACCTTTTTCTAAGTCGGAGCGACTTGCGTCGCTCCTATTAGAACGGTTCCATTGTACAGAATGGGAGGCGACTTGTCAGGCGGCTAGGTCCCCTGACAAGTCGCCCCTGTGTGAACCGGCAGTAAAGTTCTGGTAACATTGTTGTTACATCTTCGTATTGTTATGACATTTGTGATGGAAATATAAAGTGCAGGTGTGTTTATGGGCACCAGTGATGGAATTGTCTTTATTAGATCTGTTTCCAGGAATGGTTTTAGATCAATAAAGCTTTCACGTTGCTTGGTCTTCTAGTGAAAATGTGTAACGTTTATAATTAATTTTCATAGCATTCTGTCCATCTATTCTGCTGAGAACACAAGAAGCTTTTTCCTATGAATACTCATTAGCATCATGAAAATGGTATTGACCTGTTTTGTAGTGACAATCAGGGCAAAGATTAATGCAACACAGAGGAACAATAAAGGTCACATTCCAACAAATTAGAGCATTCGGTATAATGAAAGGTAATTGCTAAATAGTTGCCATGGATTATTTCACATTGATTTTTTTTTCTTTTTATTATAGGGCATCTTTTACAATAGAAATATGAAAGCTGACTTATTTTTGAGGGTACCTGCTACATGCTTCTTCCGGGTCTGGGGCACACTTGTGCGCCACTGGCAACCCGCTCCCGCTGTGATTGGACACAGCGAGAGCCAATCAGCGGGTCCGGCGAACGCGATGTCCGACCGTTGACAGGAGAGGCAGAGCGGCGGTCTGCCTATGTAAACAAGGCAGACCGCCATTTTGTCAGAGAGGAAGCAGAAACACAGGTCTCTGTTTTCCTCCAGTTAAGCCACCACCCACACAGTTATGGGGCGTACACACGGTCGGACTTTTCGTCTACAAAAGTCCAACGGACGCCGACGGACTAAAGCTGGCTGGTAATCTGATCGTGTGTGGGCTTCTTCGGACTTTCAGCGGACTTTTTCAGCCTCAAATCCGACGGACTTTAGATTTGAAACATGCTTCAAATCTTTACGTCGTAACTACGACGGACCCCGAAATCCACTCGTCTGTGTGCTAGTCCGACGGACAAAAACCCACGCTAGGGCAGCTATTGGCTACTGGCTATCAACTTCCTTATTTTAGTCCGGTGTACGTCATCACGTACGAATCCGTCGGACTTTTGTGTGGTCGTGTGTAGGCAAGTCCGTTCGTTACAAAGTCTGCCGCAAGTGCGCCGCAAGTCCGCCAAAAGTCCGTCGAAAGTCTGTCGGACAGGCTGTCGGACTTTTGTAGACGAAAAGTCCGACCGTGTGTACGCCCCATTAGAGAGCCCTCCCTAAGCGCACACTTAACCCTTTGATCGCCCCTGATGTTAACCCCTTTCCTGCCAGTGTTATTAGTACAGTGACATTTTTATAGCACTGATGTATTAGTGTCACTGGTCCCCAAAAAGTTTCACTTAGTGTCCGATTTGTCCGCCGCAATGTCACAGACCCGCTAAAAATCGCTGTTTGTTGCCATTACTAGTAAAAATACAAATGCCATAAAAATATCCCATAGTTTGTAGACACGATAACTTTTGCGCAAACCAATCAATATATGCTTATTGGGATTTTTTTTATGAAAAACATGTAGCAGAATACATATTGACCTAAATTGATGAAGAAATTCGAAAAAATATTGGGGGTTTTTCTCAAAATTGACGGCCTTTTTTTTGTTTATAGCGCAAAAAAAAAAATAAACGCAGAGATGATCAAATACCACCAAAAGAAAGCTCTATTTGTGGGGGAAAAAAAGGACAATTTGTTTGTGTACAGCATCACACGACCGCGCAATTGTCAGTTAAAATAATGCAGTGCTATATCGCAAAAAATGGCCTGGTCATGAAGAGGGTGAAACCTTCCAGGGCTGAAGTGGTTAAAGTAAAAATAATATAGCGTATACAATTGAGACACAAGTCATATTGTAGTTGAACGTTATTAAAAATGACCTTTCCTTTTCAATCTGCAGCTCTGTAATTTTCTGTAAAATGCAATATGGCTACCTGGTGGTGTTCACAGAATGTGTACAGAACTCCCCCCGGAAACATCATTTCCTGCTTGTGTGATTGGCTCACTGATTTTCCCAAAAGTCTGCACTAAGATACAAATCAGATATCAGGCATCCCCTGCTACGAAAATGTCATTTTTGGTGAGATACTCCCAATAGGAAATCACATCTTAGGCTGGCCACACATTATCCAATTTTCCTTTAGATTTACCATATACAGTAATATGAGGTCAAACATAAACACTTTCAATTTGTATGCAATCAGGCAGGCCCTTCCACTATATAGTTTAACTGCTTCAGATCCGGGCCATTGCCAAATGACGGCAACAGCGCGGATCTAAATTGCCGGGACTACGTCCATTGACGTCGTCCCGTGCACGAGCGGCCTGCGCGCCCCCTGCAGGGCGCGCGCGGCGCGCTCGGTGATCAGCGAGTCTATGAGACTCGCCTGATCACAGATCAGAGTAAGGGGTTGGTCCCAACCCCTTACCACATGATCAGCTGTCAGCCAATGACAGCTGATCATGTGATGTAAACAGAGCCGGTAATCGGCTATTTTTCCTCCTCGCGCTGACAGCGTGAGGAGGAAAAAAAACCCGATCACCGGCGGCCGTGATCGGGACATCAGTCCCGATCACGGCGATCTTATAATAAAAAGCAATAGGCAGCAGTGCTGCCTACCAGTGCCCACCATATTAACCCATCAGTGCCCACAGTGCCATCAATCAGCGCCACCCATCAGTGCCCACAGTGCCACCCATCAGTGCCCACAGTGCCACCCATCAGTGCCCACAGTGCCACCCATCAGCACCCACATCAGTGCCACCCATCAGCACCCACATTAGTGCCACCCATCAGCACCCACATCAGTGCAACCTATCAGTGCCCATCAGTGTCACCTACCAGTGCCCATAAGTGCCCATCAGTGCCACCCATCACTGCCCATCAGTGCCACCCATCAGTGCCCCCCATCAGTGCCCCCCATCAGTGCCCCCCCATCAGTGCCACCTATCTGTGCCACCTATCTGTGCCACCTATCTGTGCCACCTATCTGTGCCACCTATCCGTGCCGCCCATCTGTGGCCATCAGTGCCGCCTTATCTGTGCCCATCAGTACCGCCTTAACTGTCCCCATCAGTGCCGCCTTAACTGTGCCTATCAGTGCCGCCTTAACTGTGCCTATCAGTGCCGCCTTAACTGTGCCTATCAGTGCCGCCTTATCTGTGCCTATCCGTGCCCATCAGTGCAGCCTATCAGTGCCCACCAGTGCCGCCTCATCAGTGCATATCAATGAAGGAGAAAAATTACCTGTTTGCAAAATTTTATAACAAACTATTAAACATGATTTTTTTTTTTTTCAAAATTTTCCATCTTTTTTTGTTTGTTTAGCAAAAAATAAAAACCCCAGCTGTGATTAAATACCACCAAAAGAAAGCTCTATTTGTGGGAAAAAAATGATAAAAATTTCATTTGGGTACAGTGTTGTATGACCGCGCAATTGTCATTCAAAGTGCGACAGCGCTGGAAGCTCAAAATTGGTCTGGGCAGGAGGGGGGTTTAAGTGCCCAGTAAGCAAGTGGTTAAGGTAAATCTAAAGGAAATTGAATAAGAAAATTGTATAATATATGGCCAGCTTAACCACTTAAGGACTAGAAGGATTTACCCCCTTAATGACCAGGCCATTTTTTGTGATTTGACACTGCGTTACTTTAACTGACAATTGCGCAGTCGTGCGACGCTGTACCCAAACAAAATTGACGTCCTTTTCTCCCACAAATAGAGCTTTTTTTTGGTGGTATTTGATCACCCCTGCGGTTTTTATTTTTTTGTGCTATAAACAAAAAAAGACTGACAATTTTAAAGAAAAAAACAATATTTTTTACTTTTTGCAATAATAAATATAATACAAAAAATATAATATATCTATATATAGATATATATAAATATAATATAAAAAAAAATCTTCATCAGTTTAGGCCAATATGTATTTTTCTACATATTTTGATTTGCGCAAAAGTTATAGCGTCTACAAAATAGGGGATAGATTTATGGCATTTTTATTATATTTTTTATTCTTTACTAGTAATGGCAGTGATCAGCGATTTTTAGCGGGACTGTGACATTGTGGCGGACAGATCGGACACTTTTGACACTTTTTGGGACCAGTGACATTTATACAGCGATCAGTGCTATAAAAATGCAAATGACAATATAAATGACACTGGCGGGAAGGGGTAAGGGGTAAGATCCCCATTCTGGCTCTCTGTGGAGCGATCGTGGGTGGCCGGCGGACATCGCGCATCAGCTCCACCACCGTCCTGCTATAGCTAATAAAGGGACCGACGTACAGCTACGGCAATTTGCGGGAACGAGCCGACCTGCTGCAGTATAATGACGGCGGCTGGTCGGCAAGCGGTTAAAGGGATGCAGACCCTGCAGCTTTCCTCATTAGTGCCCTGCAGGTGCAGCAGATGATTGATAATTATAAAACCACTCCCACTAGATTCACTTTCTCACATGGATACAGACAAACACACAGGGATTTCTTCAGAATAAGAGCACTTTCACACTGAGCTGCGCCGGGCATTGGCAGTAAAGCGCCGCTTTTTAGTGGCGCTTTTACCGTCGGTTTAACGCACCCACAAAGCGCCACTGCAGCGGCCCTTTGCCGGCACTGCCCATTGATTTTAATGGGCAGGGGCGCTTTAGGAGCAGTGTATACACTGAGCGTCCAGCCAGCGCACCGCTCCAGTGTGAAAGCCCTCGGGCTTTCACATTGGAGTGAAAGGAGAGGCGCTTTGCAGGCGCTACTTTTAGCGCTATAGCAACTGTAAAGCGCCTCAGTGTGAAAGTGGCCTAACAAAAGGTAGGAATCTGCAACAAAGTTTCTTAAAATCCTTGTACATAGATTACCCAGAGGGGAATTTTTTTTTTCTCCACAAAAGTAGAGTTACTCTTTAAACCTATAGATGAATAGAAATTCAGCCTGTCCCTGCTGAACCGGACACATTTTATCCCATTTATGGCTAGCTTAATTCTTCCACACTCAATACAAATCAAACAAAAACAAAGCCTTGTCTACATGTATTTTCCTGTTTTGGATATGGTAGGGAAGGATTAGAACCCCTGTCAGGTTTGTATTGTTTGTTTCCGCTCTGTGGAGATTCCTTCTCTATTTGTCTTGGTGACCAATGTCATATGGATTGAAATTCTGCCTGTTCAGCAGGGACCGGCCCAATTTTGTTCCACGCATGGGCTAGCTGGTTGTACACATGTCAATCTGGTTTTTCCCAAACAATCAGTGCCGCCAGCTATAGCCATCAACACTGATCATTGTATTCTGCTGGCAGGGAAGGCTCCCCACTTGCAGAATACAATAGCTCAGCAGGAGTTATTCCCCCATTCACATCGAATGTGTGGATGGAGGAATCATGTATGGCCTACCCATGGGAATCCCCCATTTTTATAGTAGTCACCAGAACAGGAATAGTGGGGAAATCTTCCAGCGTCACATTCTAGTGACAGCTCTCTAGGAGGGGAATTCCTCCAACTATGTAGAAATTGCCTCTCATTTCTTGTTGCATCTCTGAGACAGGAAGTGAAGGGAAATCTTCCCAATACGACACAGACAGCAACAAATGAACTATCGGTATTAGTGCCGATACTAAGCATTTACACTTGTACTTGTACTTGTGCAAATGCACAGATAACTGAAACCGATACCTTTTCGGTGCAATTTGAGCCTATACAAAATGATTGGGCTCAAATCGTACTGTAAAGAATCGCATGCGTTTTGAACAGGAATGCGGTGCGATTCCAATCCGAATCACATGCAGTTTCCTCCAGCGCTCCAGTGTGAACCCAGACTTGTCATAGTGACTTCAAATATAAATCAAAACATATACCGCGCTGTTATATAATAAAATAGAAGCAGCCAAAGACAAACAGCACAGATACCAAAATAGAAAAAAATGCAAAAAAATGATTATGTATGAAAATTATTAAAATGTGATATTGTGTATCAACAATACTAACAAATATTGATATAAAATCTACCACGTGAGCATCAAATGTCAATAGACTGACAAAAATACTGGAAAAATTTAAAAAATTAAAAAATATATAAATAAAGTCCACCACATGAATGCTGATTGGCATCAAATATCAATAGAACAACATTTCTAAAATATCTTCAAGACAGACATGTTGAAAAGGAATATTGAAAATGGAGGAGAATCTTGTGAGGAAGGCTTACCTGAAATAGTGGACTTCAAGGGGCATATACCACTTAAGTCAACCAGGCTTGTAGTGATAAACCCTATGTACGATATGGAACCATCAACGATCCAGATAACCATGATCACAATAGGGACTATGAACGACACCGGTCAGCAGATTGTTCTCATATATAGGTATAAGTAGGTTCAGATGGTGAGAGGGACGGCCAGAGAAGTTTCACATACCCACACGTTGAAACCGATACCCACACGTTGAAACCAAGAAATGAAACAAAGTTCCACATAGTGTGATATCGTTTAGAGAATATTTATTAAAAAAGGGATAATGAACACTTACATTTTCTGAAGCAATCAAGGGCTTATCGGACATGAGCAGGAGCAGTAGTGATGGCAGCACTCGACCAGGCGCGTTTCGTCTGAATATACGTCATCTAGGGTGTGAGTGCAAACCATCACCTTTGTCATAGTGACTTCAGCTTGGGTTCACACAGGAGCAGTGTAGAAAACCACTTGTGATTCGGACAGTGGGGTTTGAGCTCATTCCTTTTGTATGGGCACAAATCGCACCACAAAGGTATCAGTGAGTATTTACTGAAAGTATCGGTACTCATACTCGTCGGTAAAAAAAACGGTATTGGTGCAACCCTAGTTTTAACCCTGCCCTATACTATTCATAACAAAAAAAAAAATTGGTTATACAAGTATTTGAAGTTGTAATTCTGCTTTAGCAGACAATGGGGTTTATTTACTAAAGCTGAAGAGTGCAAAATCAGGTTCACTTCTGCAAAGAAACCAATCAGCTTCCAGGTTTTATTGCCAAAGCTTAATTGAGCAAGCTGGGGTTAAAAGCTGATTGGCTACCATACACAGCTGCCCCAGATTCTGAGTGCTCCAGTTTTAGTAAATCTACCCCAATGTTTTCAGTGAAAACGAATTATCCTACAGATTTTTTTTTTTTACCTGTCACATTATGTCATGTTTGTATATATCCTTTCATTTCAGATAAGAGTAAATAAGGAACAAGACCATTTCTTAATTAACCCCCGAGGAGTAGTTTGTAATGAAGTGACTGCTTCAATCCTCGTGAGTAAAAATGTGCAATGCTGCCATTTATTATTTCCCATGCAGATATTATTTGTAAAAACATTTCTTTTCCAGGGAACCTTGCCTATAAAGCTGGCTGTACACTAGTAGAATTCTTTTCAGTATTTTTCAGTGTAAGAACATTCAGTTGTTTTTCTAATCATTAGTGTCACATTTGTTTTCCACCGCAGTGACGAGAAAAATCAAAGGAGCAGGATGGAAAATTCTTCTTATATGTATGAATTTCCAACAGCATATGTGTTTTTTTTTGGTAAAGTCCATTCATTTCAAAATCGAATGTTAAAAGCAAATAAAACATTGAACTATTTTTGAACGACATTCAAAAGCTATGAGAATTTTCACACAAATTTTCCTAGGAATTTTCATTTCGCGCAAATGTTTATTTGAAATTCTACTAATGTATAACCAGCTTAACATTCAGGCCCCACCATTGTTCTGAACATACGTTATAGTTATAGTTATTAGTACCTCCCACTTCCCTGTCTTGATTGGCTGGGTTTGCCGGTTCACAGGCGCTTCTTATTTGTGAGTTTCAAATTCACAAAGTTGAATTTGATAGCATTTACAATTACATCAAACTCAGCAATTCACAAAAATAAATATTGGGGTGACATCATTGTTTTCCTTTTGAAATATAGATGTAACTTGTAAAAAGATTTTTTGTTCAGGGCTCTTTGATTCCTACTGTTTTATACTGTATTGTAATTGTACTGTCTGCCCTCATGTTGTAAAGTGCTGCGTAAACTGTCAGCGCTATATAAATCCTGTATAATAATAATAATAATTTTTCTCCTAGATATGTAATTTATATCACAAGTCATTATTTTATCACTACCTTATAATATTATTACAGTAAAACCTTAGATTGCTAGCATAATTCGTTCCGGAAACATGCTTGTAATCCAAAGCACTTGTATATCAAAGTGAATTTCCCCATAAGAAATAATGGAAACTCAAATGATTCGTTCCACAACCATTTAATCATAGGTCCTTCAGTTTATAGTTCATATAAAAAGATTATAGCAATGTGATAGGTTGTGTAACCATAAAATGTCCATCCTCAAATGGAAGCCTCCACAAGGGGATTAGAAGCAAAATCCAGCAGGAGCTACATAGTATAAAAGAGAAGAGAGACGCCTCTAAGTGTAGCAATACGGTTACATTTAATGAAGGTACAACATTTAGCAACTCACATGGTTAATGATTAAAAGAGGCACATCTAAGTATGGAGGCATCCGGGGTAAAGCTGTCTGCAATCGTGACTAGAAAGACTACCCTGCAGTACAGCGATCCGAAAGTGAGGCTTGAGGTGCTCGTGGAGCGCATCGTGGAATGGACGAAGTCGATGGCGGTTAGGAGGACGGTCTATGTGGACAGCTTTACCCCAGATGCCTGTATACTTAGATGTGCCTGTTTTAATCATCAACCATGTGAGTTGCTAAATGTTGTACCTTCATTAAATGTAACTGTATTGCTACACTTAGAGGCGCCTCTCTTCTCTTTTATACGCAGTTGTGATATGACACTGCTTGTATATCAAGACAATGCTTGTATATAAAGACAAAATTTATCAAAAAAATGTTGCTTGTCTTGCAAAACGCTCTCAAACCAAGTTACTCTCAAACCAAGGTTTTACTATATTATTATTATTATACAGAATTTATATTGTGCCAACAGTTTCGGCAGTGCTTTACAACATGAGGACAGAGAGTACAGTTACAATATTAGTTTTCCTGCTCCCATCAATAGACACCTTAGTACTATCCAGAAGGTAGTGATATCTTTTGGAGCAAACACCGTGTGATAATCTTTGTGAATTGACATCTATGTACTAAATGCAGCAAAGGGTGGTGTTTCAGCACATTCGTGTAATAAAACCTTTAGGACTTGTTACATTGAGGCCCGTCTAAACTGCCAGTTAAACACTGAGCGCATTTGAAGAGCTTTTTAGGTGCTTTTGAAGAGTTTTTCAGGCGCTTTTGAAGAGCTTTCCATTCATTTCAATGGAGAGGGGCGTTTTTTCACCGCCCTGCCAGCGCACTGCCCCAGTGTGAAAGCATTCACTGATTTTAATGGTTTTCATGAGCTTTGCAGGTGCTTTTTTTAGCATGAAAGTGCCTGAAAAGCACCTCAGTGTGAAAGGGGTCTATGGGGTTTATTTACTAAAATTGGAAAGTGCAAAATCTGGTACAGCTGTGTATGGTAGCCAATCAGCTTCTAACTTCACCTTGTTCAATTAAGCTTTGACAAAACAAACCTGGAAGCTTGTTGGTTTCTTTGCAGAGCTGCACCAGATTTTGCACGCTCCAGGTTTAGTAATTCAACCCCTATGTGCGGTGACCTGCGGTTTTCCACAGTGGGTATCCAGTCCACATCACATTGCTGGTGTGATGTGCAGTGCAAAAAATGTAGCATGTCTGCATTTTCCACAGCACACTAGATATCATATCACTACACCGAGATGCTGTGCAGTGACATGAAGTGTCCCTCTGTGACATTTAAAGTAAAGTCAAAATAGACAAATAAGCAGTGCAATGCGCACTGCTACCTGTCAAAGCTGACACTAACACTAGCCTGCATAGTAAAACATTGCATTTTACCATGCAGGCTAGTGTGAATGTAGCCTAATGCCGCGTACACACGAGCGGACTTTACGGCAGACTTTGCCCGGCGGACTTTGAGACGGACTTTATGACGGACTTTCCGAATGAACGGACTTGCCTACACACAATCCACCAAAGTCCGTTGGATTCGTACGTGATGACGTACGACCGGACTAAAACAAGGAAGTTCATAGCCAGTAGCAAATAGCTGCCCTAGCGTGGCTTTTTGTCCGTCGAACTAGCATACAGACGAGCGGATTTTTCGACCGGACTCGAGTTCAAAGGATAGATTTTAAACAAGTTTCAAATCTAAGTCCGTCCAACTTTTGAGAAAACAAAGTCCACTGGAGCCCACACACATCGAATTGTCCGACGAAATCCAGTCCGCCGGGCAAAGTCTGCCGTAAAGTCCGCTCGTGTGTACGCGGCATTAGCCTTGGTGTACACTAGTGCTGCTGCATAATTGTGCATTTTTGCTCATTTGTACAAATTTTTATGCATTTTCATGCTTCTTTGAATAAAGAAAAAGAGAATTGCGCTAGGTTCATAAATATTAAATGAGAAAAAAATTATAATATAATGACCGTGAAGGGAGTCCTGCTGCTGAACACTATAACCCCAATATGAGGGCACAAGAAATAGATGTACAAAGAACAGTGCAGCGCTGGAAAATTATCACAGGTGTAAAATGTGTTATGTCGAAAGTACAAAGTGATCAACAACTGTGAATGACAGCAAAAAAATGCCGATATATGATCAATCAATAAAGTGCTCATAAATAATTTACAAAAGATATGGTGAAAACAAATATAATAAAATGCAGTTCATATAGTAAAAGTGGAGGTGAGAAGTTGAGTCCAAAAATTAAGGTGTTCAATGCAGGAGTTCTGGATCAATATTCCACCGCTAGTGCTGCCCACCACCTGGTGATAAAGTAATGGAGGCTTACCGGAAAGCCTGCGACCGCCCTTATTCAGGGGGGTCAAGACAGGCTTAGTAGAGATGTATGGATTTCTGGAGATGTCCCACTGGAAGCTCTGTGTGATGTCCTGCCACCCGGATAATCAGCAACAACAGGGCGCCAGTTTGGAGAATACAGTCCCTGGGGCACTTCCTATGTGGCTTCCAAAGAAGTCCGCAAAGGTGAACCGTAGATGCCAAAAAGAAAGAAGGGACTCCAATAGTGTAGAAGAACCCGGAAGGTGATAATTTTCCAGCGCTGCACTGTTCTTTGTACATACATTTTCATGCTTCTTGCGGTCAAAAAGGCACCCAAAATATGAGTTTTTCATGTGCTCCCATTGAAGTCCATGGGGCCAAAAATGCAAATTGCACCAAAAGAAGTATGCAACTTTTCAAAAGACATACAGCACTGTATTGCATTGATGTAAACTGGCACCATAGCGAATGATGTGATTTCTATTGTCTTGCAATGCAGCATGATGGTCCACACAGGAAGAACAAAACAATCTTATGCAAAATATCTCTTACAGGTGAAGGTGAACATTTTGGGTGAGGTGGTAGAGGTTGGCAGCACCATCTTTGAGGTGGAAACTGGTGACTTTAGCTTGCACTCTGCCATATACTCAGCACGTCCGGATGTAAAGTGTATCATCCAGCTACATACAGCGGCTACAACTGCGGTAAAAATCACTGCGACACACTGGACAGCACTGAAACTGTTGCACTATTAGGAGTACAGAAGTTTCTTTTGACTAATAGCCCTTTTTTAATGTAGGTGTCAGCAATGAAATGTGGCCTCCTGCCTATCTCTCATGATGCTTTGCTGGCAGGGGAGGTGGTATACTATGACTTCAATGGAGACATGGAAGATGAGAAGGACAGAATTGAACTACAGAAGTGTCTGGGACCGACGTGCAAGGTTGGGTCACTTCTTTGCCTTTGCATCAACTAAACAAATCCCTGAATTTAGTGTATTCTTTGTTATCAGCCTTGGTTTTTTTTTGTAACAGAGGATTGTTTAATGTCGCCCTGCACAGGTACTGGTTTTGAGAAATCACGGTGTTGTGGCATTAGGTGAATCCGTGGAGGAAGCTTTCTATAAGATTTTCCACTTACAGGAAGCTTGTGAAATTCAGGTAAATATATTCTACATGAATCAATAATGAATGGATTTCAATAAGACAATCCATTTGTTTTATTGTAAACATAATACATACGTATTTCTGATATCATAGTCAGATTGCTAAACCGTTTGCTAAAACTGGGCTTCTACTATGTTATCTCATATGGTCTAGAGTCATTTATACATTTCTGCTATGGAGCTATTGATTCCGCAATAAGTACATTTATTGATTATTTTTTGGGGGAAAAGCAAGGCTGTGATATTGTCTTGTAAAGAAAAAAAAGTATTTTACTTTCTATGCAATTTATATTTATACTTTCTATACAATTTATAGGCAAAAAGATGATACAAAAGTAAAAAAAAAGTGGCTTTTTTTTCTACGTCAACTAACGCAAGTTTTAAAAAGGCTAGTGTAGCTGTAAATAAAAAAAAGTATATATTGGGCTCCATTCACAAAAGCAGATCGCATTCGGTATTTAGATGTTTTCCCAAATACCACATGCAGTCCTGAAAATGTCAATTTACTCTTGCTTTATGTGGTATTTACAGCATAAAACAAAAACGCTCGGCAAATATCACATAAAATACCATTACGGTCAATTCCCAAAAATAAATATAAAAATAAATAAATAAATGCGGTAATTAAGTATTGATCCAGGCATGCGATATTTAAGGAACGTGTTTGATTTTCACTGTTCTTAAGGAGTGGGCAGCCACCGGGGTCTTTAAAGAGGAAGTAAACTCTGCACTCCTCCTCCTCATTTCCGCCCTTCCTTGATTCCCCTGCTATAATCTTACGAATGCGCAATCGTTTATTATCCAAGCCTCTTTCTCGAGATGATTGCCGCTGTAGGAGTCAGGGTGGTTTACTCCCCCTGTGACGTCACACAGTCACAAGGGGAGAATCAGGAAGATGAATGCCCAGTCTCGAGAGCACAAAGCTGTGCCACAGACAGCGGAACACTCGTTAACGTTATGCTGGGGATGGGGAAGCAGCACACAGAGTGTGCTGTGAATCGCTGGACGGAAAGCGCATACGCCGGTGACGTAATCAAACTTTACAGGACGGATTGCAAGCAATTGAAAAAAGTAATAAGAATTTCACAGGCAGCAATCAATAGGTTTATTTATGAGGAGTACAATGTGCTAAAGTTGTTTTGGAGAGTTTCAACCAGTAACTGTCTTGGTTGGCAAATGGCTCATCTGCTTTCAGCGGGGTTCCCCACTAACAGCAGAATGTAAACAAAAGAATTGCTGACATGTAAAAATTCTGAAATAAAATGGCGTGAGGTCCCGCCCCAATCCATACCAGGACCAGGAAATAAAATGGTGTGAGGTCCCGCCCCAATCCATACCAGGACTAGGAAATGGTGTGAGGTCCCGCCCCAATCCATACCAGGAAATAAAATGGCGTGAGGTCCCGCCCAAATCCATACCAGGACCAGGAAATAAAATGGCGTGAGGTCCTGCCCCAATCCATACCAGGCCCTTTGGGTCTGGTATGGTCCTTCGGGTCTGGTATGGTTTTAAGGGGAACTCCACGCAAAAATAAAATATAAAATGACTTGGGGTCCTCCCCCAAAAACCATACCAGACCCTTATCCAAGCATGCAGCCCAGCAAGCCAGGTAAGGAGGGGGACGAGCGAACACCCCCCCTCAACCATACCACGCCACATGCCCTCAACATGAGGGGGGTGCTTTGGGGCAGGACCCCCCTCCCCAAGCACCTTGTCCTCATGTCCAGGTCCACACCCGACGCTGGCTCTTGTCGACTGACAGCTCTCCCACTAAATAGACTAAGGGTGATCCTGTCCCCTATTGACATCATCGACCCAGCATGCCCAGCTGCAGCAAAGGCCAGCAAGTACCGGTTGTTGTTTTAATAGCTGGGCAGCTGGGATTCGCCACAAGAAGTGCAAGATTTTCTTGTAAGCATTACATTATATTCATTTGTTTTTCTTGGAGGGGGGGGGGGGGGGGGCAGGTTGTTAACTTGGCATAACAACAGAATGTATATGAAGGGCTGTACTCAGATATTGTGCTGGCTGTCCTTAGGCATACTTGAATGCCCACCCATTGTGTCATGTGATTTAGGAAAACCTAACGCTAGTATCAGAGGTCTATCAGAGGTAGCATGTGTTTCACTATACTAGAGAAAGAAGAGATGTTTTCATGTTTCTTTAACAGTAATGAGACTTCTGTCTCCTCTCCAATTCACCATCACACCCTTCCTACTGCAATTTCCTTGTTGAATTTAGCAACAAATGTTCAAATATGGATAAGATGCAAAAAAAAGTTATTTCATAAGTTTTCACAAATCAGCAAGGTGCAATAACGTACAACGACAAGAAAGAGTATGTAATGTGAAAATTAATTGGTTTTCTGTTAATTTGCTACAAAATGTGATCGGATATTCATCTAAGTGAGTTAACCCCATTTAAATGCTGTGGGATGACCTCAAGAGAGCCATTCACACCAGACATCCCACAAATGTGACTGAGCTGAAGCAGTTTTGTAAAGAGGATTGGTCAAAAATTCATCCTGATGGTTGTGCAGATCTGATCCAGAGGTACCGAAATCACTTGCTTGAAGTCACAAGAGGTCGACTAGCTGTTAACGCCAACGGTTCACTTATTTTTTTCCTCCGACACTGTAAATATTTAATGGGTGTGTTCAAAAAAGAAACGAGAATTTGGAACTGTTTGTGTGTTATCAGCTTAAGCAGATTGGGGTTGATTTACTAAAGGCAAATAGACTGTGCACTCTGTAAGTGCAGTTGCTCCAGAACTTAGTAAATGAGGTGAAGCTTCACTTCGCAAAGAATACCCAATCACATGCAAGCAAAATAAATGTAAAAAAACTGCATTTTCGCTTGCACATGATTGGATGATGGAAGTCATTTACTAAGCTCTGGAGCAACTGCTCTTGCAGAGTGCACAGCCTATTTGCCTTTAGTAAATAAACCCCATTGAGTTTGGCTATTGTTGTGGCTTAGATGAGGATCAGATCACATTTTATGGCACATTACTGCAGAAAACCAGTTAATGTGGGTTCACATATGTTTTCTTGCCACTGTATATTAACCTTTCAGAAAACATATTTCTTTAGTAAAATGGAGGAAAATTGGAACTCCAGTCAGGTTAGTAGTGCAGTCTGTGAATTTCTGTTCTTGTGACCCTAGATCCCTTTCTTCTAATAGGGCGTACACACGGTCGGACTTTGTTCGAACATTCCGACAACAAAATCCTAGGATTTTTTCCGACAGATGTTCGCTCAAACTTGTCTTGCATACACACAGTCACACAAAGTTGTCGGAAAATCCGATCGTTCTGAACGCGGTGACGTAAAACACGTACGTCGGGACTATAAACGGGGCAGTGGCCAATAGCTTTCATCTCTTTATTTATTCTGAGCATGCGTGGCACTTTGTGCGTCGGATTTGTGTACACACGATCGGAATTTCCGACAACGGATTTTGTTGTCGGAAAATTTTATCTCCTGCTCTCCAACTTTGTGTGTCGGAAAATCCGATGGAAAATGTCCGATGGAGCCCACACACGGTCGGAATTTCCGACAACACGCTCCGATCGGACATTTTCCATCGGAAAATCCGACCGTGTGTACGGGGCATAAGTATTAGTGAAGTCATTTTGGCAGAAACTTTCAATTTCTACTCTTTATTTAGAGAAAGAGTTCTAAAGCCAGAGGGTAGGGTAAGGTAGGTGCCACATCCTTAAACCCTTTCCTTTGGCCCTACTCTTTATTTAGTTTTCTTTCTTTGATTGGGAATGTATTTAGGGTAGCTTGGTTTTTCATTTAATTTGAGTACTGTTAGTTAATTTTTTTTTTATATATATATTTTTTACTGTTTTCTTGGGCCTTTTTTAGGGGTACAATAACAGACCTAGAAAATCTGAAAATAGCTTTTATAACCTCCATAAACCATTTCAATTATGTTGCCCTAAAAATACCATAACTTTGCCTTATTAATGCTTTTTGCCAAAATAGTAAAATTTGTATAAATTATCATGATTCTGTCAAGAGCCACAGATTTTCACCCAAATATCAGAAAAATTAAACTTCTTAATTTTTCATCCCAAATTTTGCTGTACAGTGGTGTCACTAAAGCACACAGCGAGGAGAGTCATAGACAACAACAAAAACCTCATAGAGATTCTAACCATTCCACACTCTACTCAAAACGAAAAGAAACATTCTGGCTGGAGTTAAGCTTTAGTATTTGATTAACCATAGGCTAAACAATTGCACCATGGCTCCGTTTAAACCCCAGCCTATCCTTTAACATGCATGTCTAAAGACTGTATCCAGAATTTTGTAGTTTCTGAAAAATAAACCTGAACTACTGTGCTGAGCGGCTTACAGACTCAATGAGACCAGGAGAGAGGGAACAGAATTCCATTATCATAGAAAAAAATGACCCTGAAATTATCTGTTTATGACATTGGAGAATTTTGAGCCAGCTTTTGTAGTGTGGGGAAGCCGACCCTTTGGGACTAGTTTTTTATCCTATTAAAACGAGTGTCGCTGTTAGCTTGTTCTCCTCTCAGTGGTTCTTCAGCTTTTACTCATGAATTATACCATGGTGATTAAGTCATTTTGCTTCTCAGTGGGACTGTGCTTCAATCCCATTAAATGTCTCAATTGCTATTGGTTGCAGTCATTTACATCTATATATGTAAAAGAGGACAACAAACCCTCAAACCATGATACCAAAAAAATTCCCACCATTTTGTTTTTATTATATATTGCTGAATTTGATGTACTGTTATGACCATTGAAGGGATTTAAAAAGACCTATGGGCTAGATAAAAATGGCATATACAGTAAAACCTTGGATTGAGAGTAACTTGGTTTGAGAGCGTTTTAGAAGACAAGCAAATTAAAAAAAAAAAATTTGACTTGATATACAAGCGATGTCTTGATATACAAGTAGCGTCATGTCACAACTGAGTATAAAAGAGAAGAGAGGCGCCTCTAAGTGTAGCAATACAGTTACATTTAATGAAGGTACAACATTTAGCAACTCACATGGTTTGTGATTAAAACAGGTACATCCTTGTGGGTCTTGGTGACCCATTGAGAGCAATGACATAAAATAAAACTCACAATCATGATCCCAATTCCCAGAAAGAATGTTTTTCTTTTCCCTATATCAGGGGAGGTGATCTTAAAAGCGATAATTCTTAATGGCCCCCCCTCGCATCTAAACACGTGTCAGCGGGTGCGGAAAATCTAATGGTGCAAAAGCTCCATGTGATTTCCCTGTAGCTGCAGTTTTAAAAAGGTGCGGGGACTTTTCCCTGCATTTCCCACAGGTAGAGCGGCCGATTCAAGTGAATGGACTGCTGTGCCCGTGCAAAGGTGGACCACACCCACCTCATAGCTATGATCCTAGCCTAAATCTATTGCCTTTTTATGATCTGTTGCATCTTAAATACAATGTTATTATTCTCCTAGTGTAACATTTTTTTTTAACAATGCAATTTTACAATATATTATCTATGTAATGCTTTGTCATTAGCTATGTACTGAAATTTTACTGAACATTAAACAATATTATGTTTTAGGTATCAGCTGTACCTAGTGCAGGAGGACCAGAGAACCTCATCCTGCTGGACAGGGATAAATATCGCCCACATGAGGTGGGTACAGTTGGTTGGGCTGGCAGCAAGTTTGGGCCAATGCAGAAAAGTCGGCTTGGTGAACATGAGTTTGAGGCTTTAATGAGAATGATGGATAATTTGGTAAGTATGCACTTTCTGGAAATTAAACCAAAAAAAATTGCAGTCACTTAGAGCAAACCTTTCGTAACCCCTCTTACCACCACTAAAAACACCCCCTTACCAGTATGCCTCACGTTCTAGCAAATGTGGTGCAGTTTCACTTTGCGAATACCTAATCATGTGCAAAGAAAAAAAAAAACAGCATTTTTTTTACTCCGCATTGTGTAAAAAGGCTGTTTGATCCTGTCTTTTCTGATCCTCCCCTTCTTCCACTGTCACCAATCCATATCCTGATAGAACAGAGCATTGGGGGCACTTTGCACATGCTCATTTTGGTGTGTTTTGCAAGAGAGTTTTCTTTTTATTTCTTAAAAGGGTGCATGTGATTACCACAGCACTGTCCAGACAGAGGGTCAGGGGTCATGCAGCCTCATAGGACAGTCAGAGTAGAAAGAAAACTCCTCCTACGAGCTTTAACTAGACACACACAGAAGTCATAAGACTGCTATATACTGCTGATGAGAAAAGGTATTTAGCAGTTTATATTTACTAAAATAACTGCATTTCTATGTTCTGTTTACTGTGGGAGACCAGATATAGTGAAAATTCCATTGCAAAGTGAACAGCCTATTTGGCTTTAGTGAATCAACCACACTGACTCTAATGCCGCGTACACACGGTCGGACTTTTCGTCTACAAAAGTCAGACAGCCTGTCCGACAGACTTCCGGCAGACTTTCGGCGGACTTTCGACGGACTTGCGGCGGACTTTCTAACGAACAGACTTGCCTACACACGATCACACAAAAGTCCGTCTAATTCTTACGTGATGACGTACACCGGACTAAAATAAGGAAGTTGATAGCCAGTAGCCAATAGGTGCCCTAGCGTGGCTTTTTGTCCGTCGGACTAGCACACAGACGAGCGGATTTCGGGGTCCGTCGTAGTTACGAAGTAAAGATTTGAAGCATGTTTCAAATCTAAAGTACGTCGGATTTGAGGCTAAAAAAGTATGTTGAAAGTCCGGAGAAGCCCACACACGATCGGATTACCAGCGAGCTTTAGTCCGTCAGCGTCCGTTGGACTTTTGTAGACGAAAAGTCCGACCGTGTGTACGCGGCATAAGAAGTAAATACATAGGTGATTCAGAAAATTCCATGAGTGCAATAGAGGATATAGAGACTAAAACTAGTGGTATGTGCACACGTGATAGGGTGCCTGGTTTTATATGCACGTCTTGTTTTGTGCCCATGTCCATTGTCACAAGGTGACTTTAAGAATTTAGATTAAAGTAAAACTGTGCTGAGAAAAAGACACAGGCTTCCATTGCTGACCTTTCAATTCAGAAATACTATTTGCCTCTTTGTAATTCTGTTTTAAAGACTTTAGTATTTTCTTAGTCACTGACGCAAAACAAGTGTGAAAATCAGGAGTCCAGACTTCACTCCAATTTCATATGTTGTATACCTGTTTCAGGTCTGTTTTATGTATCGCATAATAATTACATTATTAGCGGATACTAAAGAAATAATAAAGAAATTATTGAAACCAGGGAAGCCAGGCAGGTAGTATTTTCAAAAGAAAGTCAACATTGGCAACTTACACATTTCTCCATCTCCCCTGTTTCTTGAAAACAAGAATAAACAGTATTAAGGCTCGTACACACTATAGGAAAATCGGGCAAACATTTTCTCCTAAAGAAATTTTGTACGATTTTTGTATAGTGTGTACACAACTTTCGACAGCCGATTCCAAATTTTCTTATACGAAAATTTCCGAAGTTACAGACTCCACAATTTTTCTCATACGGGAACAGAATGAACGATTTTCGTTTAATGTGTACTGTTTTCGTACGATTTTCGTAGAAGAAAAATCAGAAAAGGAAAGACTGCGCATGGTCAGAAACAATAAACAACAAAAAAAGCCTTTGTCAGACGAGAATATTCATACGAATTTTCGTTCGAATTTTCTTTCATTGGTTCTGATTTGCTGTGAAACATCAACGAACGTTCGCCCATTTTCTTATAGTGTGTACGCCACTTAAGGCACAAATGACAGCGTTATCAGATAACTATGAATTCCGTTATCTCCCACAGGGTTACCGTACAGGTTATACTTACCGTCATCCATTTGTGCAAGAAAAGACAAGACATAAGAGTGATGTGGAGATCCCAGCCACTGTAACTTCGTTCATTTTTGAGGAGGAAGGGGTCCCTATCTCCACATTAAGGCAGCATTCCCAGAAGCAGCAAAAAGAGAAGACACGCTGGCTGAACACTCCCAACACCTACCTACGAGTCAATGTGGCTGAAGACAGCATGAGCAGCCCAAGGAGCAAGACCACGGTAGGGAGCCCCAGGACATGGTCACCTTTATATTGAGCATACACACAGATAGTATTAGTTGATTTTCATTTCATCACTGCTTACTTTTATAAAGGATATAGAATACAACAATGCTACATAAATAAAAGATAGTGTCAATATGGTATCAGATGTTCTGGAATTCTTCTTTTTCATACTTATTACCTCTGCTCTTCTACCTACAGTGGCTGAAGGCAGATGAAGTTGTGAAGCCTAGTAGCGGCATGCCTATCCGTATTGAGAACCCCAATCAGTTTGTGCCACTCTTTACAGACCCACGTGAAGTCTTGGAGACCAGAAATAAGGTAAATAATATATTTTATGGATAACCGTGCTCAGAGATCAGCTAGGATAATGGACTTACATCCCATCCCTTATACCGTTTGTATATTCTAATTAGGACTTTAAATGCAGGTCCACTCAAAATTGATAGCACATTTTGGGTGGATGCCCCAGTCAAAGATCCTGTTCCACCTTTGAACCAAATGAAACATTATAAGGAAATAGTAAAGATGGATGTTTTAGAGTAGTAGTCTCCAAACTGTGGCCATTTGCTTGCCTTTATCCGGCCCTTGGGGCACTATTCCTCTCGCTGATGGGAGACATTATTCCTCCCACTGTCACTAACAATGGGACACTATTTCTCCCATTGTCGCTAACAATGGGCCATTATTCTTCCAATTGACACCAATAATGGGGCACTATTTCTCCCATTGTCACTAACAATGGGCTATTATTCTTCCCATTGACACCAACAATGGTGTACTATTCTTCCAAGTGACACCAATAATGGGGCACTATTTCTCCCCCTAATACCAAAGACGGACACTGTTTTCTCACACTAACACCAAGACATTTCTACTCTCACTGCCCACCTTTTGGGACCTCTAAGACCTGAAGGACAGTAAACCAGCCTTATGTTTAGAAAGTTTAGAGACCCCCTGTTTTAGGTTATTAGCACCAGTCAAGAAGGAAGGGCAGAATGATAGTGTGAGGTAAAAGAAAATATCAATACAAGTGCTCATCATTGATAAAGATTTCTGACTCGTAAAAATTTGGTTTGTGATCACTTAAAGTGGACCTTCAGTCATTTTTTTCAACTTTCCATCTATTAAATCTTCTGTCCTTGTTGTTTTAACTTTGTATACTAAGACATTTTTTTCTGCCAGTAAATACCTTATACAGCCCACTTCCTCTTTCTTGTCTGATCATTAGCCTAGGCTTATGACATCATGTACAGCTCTCCCTCACTCTTATGAGAGTTTGCCAGGAAGGGAGGGGGGATGAGTCATAAGAGGGCCAATGAGAGCTGCAGAGCTGGAGGTGTGTCTGTGTTAATCCAGGAAGTGAACAGGCAGCAGCTTCAGCTGCCCACAGGCAAAATGGCTGCAGCCAGACTTAGTGGAGGGAGATTTCTGCAGCATATTTGCTAAGTACAGAATCACAGTATGTATAAAATAATATGCAAAGTGGTTGGAACGAAGCTTCAGAATGGCAAAGATGTTTTTATTACAAATTATGTGAGCAGACTACAGTTCTTCACTCTTCAAGTGTATGTTTTTATGTTTGATATACTGTATGTGATATATTACCACCAGATGTGAAATATAAGGCGATTGAAAAGGTACTGATGATTTTTTTCCACCTGTAATAAAATTAGAATATAACATTTAATATCAACATACAAACATTTTATATTGCACTTATATTATACTATTTTTTTGTCTTCTAAATTTACATTGGGGGGATTTACTAAAGGCAAATTGACTGTGCCCATTTTGCAAGAGCAGTTGCACTAATTTTCTCCAAAGCTTAGTAAATGCGGTAAAGCTCTGCTAATTTCCATCACCCAATAATGTAACAGCAAAGTGTTTTTTTGAAATTTTCCTTGTACCTGATTGGGTATTCTTTACAAAGTGAAGCGTTACCACATTTACTAAGGAAAATTAGTGCAGTTGCACTTACAGAGTGCACAATCTATTTGCCTCTAATAAATCTACCCCTATGTACGTAATCTGTTTCAGAATGTGGCATGGGATAGGATGGAAGATAAAATGTAGTGCTGAGTGCGGTCAGTGTAATCTTTGGGCACAGTATCTTAGGTTTATAAAGTATTATACTGTTTTTAAATCTTTTTGTCATATATATATATATATATATATATATATATATATATATATATATATATATATGCATTTTTATAGGCCTGGACTGAATTTTTGTGAGCTCTTATTGTTAAGAAAGTCCTAGTAGGGTGGCAGCAAGGCAATTATACTGTACTGTATCATTTTCTATACATTTTTAGTATTTTAGTAATTGTGTTTTGTTTTTTTGTTTTTTCTTTTTACAGATCAGAGAGCAAAATCGTCAAGACGTAAAGTCTGCTGGTCCGCAGTCTCAGTTATTAGCCAGTGTGATAACTGATAAAAGCAGAAGTCCGGTACAAGAATTTTTTTATATATGCCAATTTTAGTTTAGTATTATTTGCCTGCAAAAGAGTGCCAAGTCTTCAGACTGAGACTTTCACTGAACACTTGACTGAAATAACATAAGACACTTTGGGGTTGATTTACTAAAGGCAAATCCACTTTGCACTACAAGTGCACTTGGAAGTGCAGTCGCTGTAGATCTGAGGGGAAGATCTGAAATCAGGGGAAGCTCTGCTGATTTTATCATCCAATCATGTGCAAGCAAAAATGCTGTTTTCTATTTTCCTTTCATGTCCTTTCATGCAAATTTTCCTTGCATGTCCCCCTCAGATCTACAGCGACCGCACTTCCAAGTGAACTTGTAGTGCAAAGTGGATTTGCCTTTAGTAAATAAACCCCTAAGTATGTGTCTGGACAACTACAACAGGTAGTGGCAGCCCTGGCAGAGCTACAAATAACTACATGTTGCCTGCATAATGGAGCAGCTTTACCTTGTCTTTCTAAATCAAGCCAACAGTAGCTTCTTCATACTAAAGCAGGCTGTAAAAGCAATATAAAAAAAACTTGTACATTCAATTAAAAAATCAGTAATCATGTTTCACTGAATTAAATGCCAGTCTCAGTTGGAATTTGCATATGGATACATGGATGCATGGGGTGTAAATGGTCCTTACTAATTTCTGTGTACAGTAATTAGCAAAAGCAGGAAACTTTGCACTGGGATCTGCTATGCCTATGTAAGTTATTTATAATAGTGGTGCTACCCTCAAATGTATGGAGCATAGTCAAATTGTTAAAGGTGACAACAATTTGACCCAAAGTTCAGATGTTGCATTTTCTTGAGAGGACAAGCTAGACACAAAAAGAGGATAGCAAACAAGCAACTTTATGAGGTATGCTGCTACATTTATTTTTTTCTCCTGAAGGGTTTAATACTCATTTACAGTGCCTTGCAAAAGTATTCACCCCCCTTGTCATTTTTAGTGTTTTGCTGCCTCACAACCTGGAATTAACATAGATTGTTTGAGGATTTGCACCATTTAATTTACATAACATGCCCACAACTTTGAAGATGTTTTTTTTTTTTTTTACTGCGAAGCAAACAACAAATAGGACAAAATAACAGAAAAAGTCAATGTGCATAACTATTCACCCCTCTAAAGTCAACACTTTGAGCTACCTTTTGCGGCTATCACAGCTCCAAGTTGTTTTGGATAAGTCTCTATGAGGTTGCCACATCTTACCACTGTGATTTTTTACCATTCCTCCTTGCGAGACTGCTACAGCTCCTTCAAGTTGGATGGTTTGCGCTTGTGAACAGCAATCTTTAAGTCTGACCACAGATTTTCTATTGGATTGAGGTCTGGGCTTTGACTAGGATATTCCAACACATTTTAATGTTTCCCCTTAAACCACTCAAGTGTTGCTCTAGCAGTGTGTTTGGGGTCATTGTCCTGCTGGAAGGTGAATCTCCGCCCTAGCCTCAAATCACACACAGAGTGGTACAGGTTTTGCTCAAGAAGATCCCTGTATTTAGCACCATCCATCTTTCCCTCAACTCTGACCAGTTTCCCACTCCCGACTGCTGAAAAACATCCCCACAGCATGACGCTGCCACCACCATGTTTAACTGTGGGGATGGTGTTCTTTGGGTGATGTGATGTGTTGGGTTTGCGCCAGACATAACGTTTTCTTTGATGGCCAAAAAGTTCAATTTTAGTCTCATCAGACCAGAGAACCTTCTTCCATACATTTTGGGAGTCTCCCACATGCCTTTTTGCAAACTCAAAACGTGCCATTTTGTTTTTTGCTGAAAGTAATGGCTTTCTTCTGGTTACTCTGCCATTAAGCCCAACTCTATGGAGCGTATGGCTTATTATCATCCTATGTACAGATATTCCAGTCTCTGCTGTGGAACTCTGCAGCTCTTCCAGGGTTACCTTAGGTCTCTGTGCTGCCTCTCTGATTAATGCCCTCCTTGCCCGGTCTGTGAGTTTTGGTGTGTGGCCGTCTCTTGGCAGGTTTGCTGTTGTGCCATGTTCTTTCCATTTGGTTATGATAGATTTGATGGTGCTCCTAGGGATCATCAAAGATTTGGATATTTTTTTATAACCTAACCCTGACTTGTACTTCTAAACAACATTGTCCCTTACTTGTTTGGAGAGTTCCTTGGTCTTCATGGCAGTGTTTGGTTAGTGGTGCCTCTTGCTTAGGTGTTGCAGCCTCTGGGGCCTTTCAAAAAGGGGTGTATATGTAATGACAGATCATGTGACACTTAGATTGCACACAGGTGGAGATCATTTCACTAATTATGTGACTTCTGAAGGTAATTGGTTGCACCAGAGCTTTTTAGGGGCTTCATAACAAAGGGGGTGAATACATACGCACATGCCAATTATCAGTTTTTTATTTCTGAAAAATAGTTTTATGTATATATTTTTCTAATTTTACTTCACCAACTTAGACTACTGTATTCTGATCCATCAGATATCATTCAGGTTAAAAAAAAACATTGAACTAAAGGCTGTAATGTAACACAATAGGTAAAAAGCCAAGGGGGTGAATACTTTTGCAAGGCACTGTATGTATATACCAGTAAAATGTAATGGATATATAATGGACTGCATTTGTTTTCTTACGTACATCATTATTAGATTTTGCAATAACAAGTTTTGTGGCTTCTGTATAGCATATGGTTGGCGCTAAATACAAAGTCTATTGTTTCTACTAAAGCTGCAAATTTAAAATTTAGATTTATATCTAAGTATTATCCCTAAACTGATACTATAGAAAACCAATAAAGAGTTGGTCCACTCAAGACTGACATTTAGAATTTTTTAAGAGGCTGGGGATTTGAATCATCAGTTCAAACAACAACACCTGATTCAGCTCACATCCACACTCTAGTTTGAATTATCAATTGACTTTATTTATCTGATGGGGGCACCAGTAGTAAGATCTTTGATCTAGATCTAGATCAGTGGTTCTCAACTCCTGTCCTCAGGACCCACTAACAGGCCAGGTTTGCAAGATAACTGAAATACATCACAGGTGATATCATTTGCTGCTCAGTGATTACAGTATTCTAGTCTGCATCTCCCCAAGGTGGTACTCTGACCTGTTAGTGGGTCCTGAGGACAGGAGTCGAGAACCACTGTCCTAGAGTGACTCTTCTTGCTACAACATTTCACCTCCCGTTATAGCAGGGAAAGGCTGTTTTGAATAAAGTTAATTCTTTCATCTTTTTTACCTTAGATAAAAAACATTGATAATTTTGTAGTCCAGCTCATAAACTAAATGTAGGAACATTTTTGGTATAGTATTGGAAGCCAATTCATACACTATGTAAAGCAATCCTTTTTTATTAGCTCAAGTAGAATTAGCAAAGCCCAGACCGTGCGAGTTTTCTTGAAAATTTCCTGGAGCCAGTATAACCTACTAAATGACCAATAAATGAGAGACAACAAAACAAAGAAAGATTTAGGATCATGTGTTATCAATGTTACCGTCAACCAAACACAGAAGAACAAATGCCGCCCTCTTTTAAAGTACATTGTGTCTTTTAAATCACATCAGACTTAAAAACCAAAGAATTGACCAGCAACAGTGCAAATATAGAAGATCAGTCATTTTACCATCAGTTGGAAAATCAATTATAGTTACACTAATGCCGCGTACACACGAGCGGACTTTACGGCAGACTTTTCCCGGCGGACGGGATTTGGTCGGACAATTCGATCGTGTGTGGGCTCCAGCGGACTTTGTTTTCTCAAAAGTTGGACGGACTTAGATTTGAAACATGTTTTAAATTAAGCCGTCGAAATCGAGTCCGGTCAAAAAGTCCGTCGTCTGTATGCTAGTTCGACGGACATAAAGCCACGCTAGGGCAGCTATTGGCTACTGGCTATGAACTTCCTTGTTTTAGTCCGGTCGTACGCCATCACGTACGAATTCGACAGACTTTGGTGGATTGTGTGTAGGCAAGTCCGTTCATTCAGAAAGTCTGTCGTAAAGTACGTCGAAAAGTCCGCCGGGCAAAGTCTGCTGTAAAGTCCGCTCGTGTGTACGCGGCATTATTGATGCATGCCTGGCCTACTTTGGGCAAATCACATCCAGTGATTTGTGAATACCTTTTATTTATATAAGATAGTTCTGTACTTTACTGTAGATCTTTAACCCAACCCTGTACTTGCAGTCTGCAGACAGTCATCTAGCTACCAAAACAGAAGCAGAGCTCAAGGAACAGCCAGTGGAAGAGGCCTCACCTGAACCTGAGCCACCTAACCCATTCAGCCAGCTGACAGACCAGGAGCTGGAAGAGTATAAAATAGAGGTGGAGAGGAAAAAACTTGCTTTTGATGGTAGGCATGACCTGTAATTCTAGATCCATCTAGCTAGCATCAGTATATGAGGAAGAACAGTCTTAAGGTAGCCACACAACACTTGACCATTTGTGTTTAACTTATCAAGCAGAGTGAGGATGGAACACCAGAGACACCTCCTTAACTGACTTTGATCAGATAGGGTTTTCCAGTTTGTCCTAACCCTTAAACATCCTCAATGTAACCACAAACCTTACTATAGCTCTCTCTAATTCAATGTAACCCCTTGTTTTCATACTCACCTCCCCTGCACTACTGGTACCCATTCAGTCAATGAACAACCTTCCTGCACCCAAACTTGCACCAAATTTTCCTGCTTCCACCAACACTGCATAATTATAGATAATCCTACATGCAGTGGCAGGACAAGAGCGAACATGCCAAATTGCGCCCCCCCTAAAATGTATGGGCATCATGTGTCAGCGAAAATCCCTCTCCCTCAAGAAAATCGAGTACTAATCTGCATGCTAACCCCCTAAGCATAAATTCCCCCTCTTTCCAGTACAAATCTGCCCCCCCCCCCTGCTGAAATCCCCCTCCCAGCACAAATATTTGCTCCCTGCTCAAATCTTTTCTCTCCCCATATGCCCCCAGCACAAATCCCTCCCCCCCAAAAAAAACATTTCCCCCTCGTAGCACAAATCCTCCCCCCCTCCAGCACACATTCCCCTCCACAATCCCCCAATCTAGCACAAACCCCCCTACAAATGTCCCCTCCTAGCACAAATACCCTCCAATCATCCCTACTAGCACAACCCCCACCCCCCCCCCCCCAAAAAAAAAAAAAAAAATTCTCCTCTACCCTTTTACTCTTATAGCACAAACCCCTCATATCCCTTCTCCTAGCACAAATCCTCTCCCCCTATCCCCCTTCCAACACCAATCCCCCAAAATCACCACTCCTAGCACACCTCCCTAAATTTGCCCTCCTAAATTCCCCTTCTCAACACAAATACCCCCCCCCCCCCCTATCTCCTTGTGGTGCCCTCACACAATATCACAGTGCCCAGGGCAGCCGCCCCTCCTACCCAGCCCTTGTCCTGGCCCTGCCTACACATGCACAGGTGAAGTGATGCAATATGATTGAGCTTTTTTTCCCAGATAGCCTCAAAATATAAACTGCTGCATGAAGTTTATTTACTTCCATATTTATTTTGTCATTATATATCCACGTAGAAGAGTACCTAAAAGAGTATTTTATATGTCACCCATAGCAACTTATTTCAAGGTCATATTTGTAGGTCTGGTTAATGAACTAATGGAAGAATCTGGTTGCTTATAACAACACATGCACTTTCTCATTCCTACAGTTATTATTTATCATCTAGAGTTCTTGTCTTGTGAGGGTTCCCAAGTTTAGATTAGAATAAATAGGTGTGCTACATTTTAATGAGCTGTGCTCTTGGCACTGACTGGGAATGTTTTTTTATGGGTTTTATGAGAGAGAAACAAATACTTTCTGTACCTACAGATGTAGGAGATAAGGACGGTATTGAGGATGAGTCTCAACCATCACTGGTAACACCACCCACCTCTCCTGTTAGAAGTCCTACGAAGACCACCGCTCTGACTGTGTCTCCTTCCAAATCATCAGAAGGTATGTCCCTAGTTTACATGTGTTCTGATGCAGAAATTTTTTTGTGGACTGTAGCGTAATTTGAGCATGTTTCTACATATTGAGCCCCAAAGTACAGTATGTTCATGTTAAATTTACACATTATACAAAATGTTTTTTAAGGGAAGTCTTTCTTAGTGATATACACTATGTTACCAAAAGCATTAGGACGCCGGCCTTTACACTCACATGAACTTTATCGGCATCCCAATTTTAGTCCGTAGGGTTCAATATTGAGTTGGCCCAACCTTTGCAGCTATAATAGCTTAAACTCCACTGGGAAGGCTGTCCACAAGGTTTAGGAGTGTGATTGGGACCAGTGCACAAAGCAAGGTCCAAAAAAACATGGATGAGTGATTTGGGGTGGAGGAACTTGACTGGCCTGCACAGAGTCCTGACCTCAACCCGATAGAACACCTTTGCGATAAATTAGAGCAGAGACTGCAAGCCAGGCCTTCTCGCCACATCAGTGCCTGAACTCACAAATGCGCTTCTGGAAGAATAGTCAAACATTCCCATAGACACACTCCTAAACCTTGTGGACAGCCTTCCCAGGAGAGTTGAAGCTGTTATAGCTGCAAAGGATGGGCCAACTCAATACTGAACCTTACGGATTAAAACTGGGATGCCATTAAAGGGGTTGTAAACCCTTGTGTTTTTTTCACCTTAATGCATCCTATGCATTAAGGTGAAAAAACACCTGGCAGTCACCGGCCCCACAGCCCCCAGTTTTACTTACCTGAGCCCCTTCATCTCTTCGGCGGGGACGCGCTGCCCTCGCTCCATGGGGGCCCCACTCTTGATTGGATAGATTGATAGCAGCGCAGCCATTGGCTCCCGCTGCTGTCAATCAAACCAATGACGCGGGCTTCGGGGGGCGGGGCCGAGTCCTGCATTCCTGTCTGTGGACGCAAATGCTGGACTCAGGAGCGCGCCCGCAAGGTAACCCCCTCGGGAGAGGGCTTTTCCTAAGGGGTTATCTAATGCAGGGAGGAGCCGCGAGAGCCACCGGGGGACCCCAGAAGAGGATGTTCGGGGCCACTCTGTGCAAAACGAGCTGCACAGTGGAGGTAAGTATGACATGTTTGTTATCTAAAGAAAAAAAAAAAAACAAACGCTCCTTTACAATCACTTTAAAGTTCATGTGCCTGTAAAGGCAGGCGTCCCAATACTTTGGGGAATATAGTGTATGTCAGTGGAATATTCATGAAATTAAATCAAGATTCCATGTTATATTCATGGTAATCTCACTAAATAAAATTAAATTACATTTTTTAAGTTTACCTACCTGCAGATTCTCTTTCGTTCACACAGGTTGTTTCTTGAAATGTGTGTACAGTATGTTATTTCTCAATAACCATTTTGCTTGGATAGTTAAGCCATAAAGATATTTGTCAAGGAGGTATTTGTACCAGATTTAGGAGACAGCAACAGGCAAGCTGCAACTTCTCTCTCTATAATCGGTGGAGAATTACTTCATATGGACTTTCTACATTGTGAATGATTAAAGATAAATAGTAGCATTGTATAGCCATGGGCAGTTCTATAAGTAATTATAATACACTGATGGGGACTAGGCCCTGTCACCTAACAGGTCTATTCTTGGAATATTGCCCTTAGTGCTCCTGTCCTTATCTTCTCTTCCCACTTCAGCTCTATCAATATCCATTGTGATCATACATTGTCATTGTGTCTTTGTGTGTGTGTGTCGCCACAATGTTTCCCCTTTTCTTTCCATGTGCTGTCTCATGGCAGGAGTCACCTCAGACTCTGAATACCTATCGCTGTAGTAAGTATAGATGGCCCGGCTTGCTGTTGCCCACCCCTCTTTTGCTTCTGCTTTCCCAGAAACCCCTCGCCAACTTTGCAGCTCCGTAGTTACCATGTACGCTAAACTGTTTTTCTCCCATTTGATTTCTGACACAAATAAATCTATTTCATTGGAGTCCACAAAAAATATTTACTTGCAGATCTTTACTTCCTTGTCCAAATCAGACTTTCCTGTAAATCATGGGAATGCCTCCAAAATCCGCCGTTATTTATATATATATATATATATATATATTTTTTTTTTTTAAACTGTTTACTGCATGGTATCCACAGCTTGCAAGCTACATTAAATGGTAACACAGATCACCCTCAAAAACTCTATAATGGCAGCACATGTGGGCTGCCTTGTAGATGAGTAATATTTTCTTCTGTACACTGAAGATTTTCATTATGTTTCTTCACACAGGACCTGGGTACTAATGCATGTTAAATGCTGTTATTTAAAGGGCCACAACATATAAGTTGAATGACTGGTTTGAATAAAAGAGTTTTAGTAACATTCCTAAATGAACATGTAGTTACAGAAGACTATTAGAAAAAATACACAATGAAATAACGCCAGAGAAAAACAATTTTACCTAATTTTGGATGTGTGATGTGGTAGAGTTATGCTGCATACACACGGTCGGAGTTTCCGTCAAAAAAAGTGTGATGGGAGCTTTTGGTTGGATATTGCGACCGTGTGTATGCTCCATCCAACTTTTTCTGTTTGAATTTCCGCCAGCAAAAGATTGAGAGCAGGTTCTCTATTTTTCCGACGGAAAGAGTTCTTGACGGAAATTCCATTCGTCTGTGTGCAATTCCGACGCGCAACAAACCACGCATGCTCGGAAACAATTTGACGCATGCTCGGTAGCATCTCGGCTCGGCGTAGTGTTGTACGTTACCGCATTCTTGACGGTCGAAAGTTCAGAGAACTTTTGTGTGACCGTGTGTATGCAAGCCAAGCTTGAGCGGAATTCTGTCGGAAAAACCATCCAAGATTTTTTCGACGGAAATTCCACTCGTGTGTACGCGGCATTAGAACCCTTGGGTTTTCTTCTATTGTCTGTGTCCATATTGGTGAGATTTCCTGTCAAAACAAGGAATGATGAGAAATCTCCCTAACAGGGACACAGACCAATTAAAATTTTTTTTTTTTAGAGGAACGAGGAAGGGTTAGAACTTTTATTCTGTTAATATTTTTCCTACCAATTGCACCCTCCAGAAGGAAGAAAGGGGAGACCCCCACAAGGGAATCATAGACAATTTTTTTTAAATAAATTATAACTCTTTTCCACTCTATCCAAATCTACAAAAATAAACAGTAGGTGGAGGTAGACTTTATAGCGGACGTGGGAGAAATATTTTTAAATATGACTCAAGGACTGGGCCAAGGTGGCACCTGTTTTGGATGCCACACTGAGAGGGGCGCAGCTGAGACTGCAGTCTCTTCTGCCTCTAAATTGCCCAGCTATGTCCTGCACTGTGCAGGTCTGAGCTGTTGCTGAGTTTCCATGATCCATGGTCCTAGCTCAATTCATATTCCTAGTTCAATATGACAGCTCAGTCCTGTAGATCACACCGGGAGAGCATGGCTCTGCCTATGTAACCAGTGTCAATCTTCCCCATTGTCAGTGCGACAGCTGCCTGCATTGTAAACTGCACAGCACCCGGCTGTCACAGAGCTCTGGTGATTATGCATGGAGAGCTGTGTTCTCTCTGTAATCTGCAGGACTCTAATGCCCCGTACACACGGTCGGATTTTCCGATGGAAATTGTCCGATCGGAGCGTGTTGTCGGAAATTCCGATCGTGTGTGGGCTCCATCGGACATTTTCCATCAGATTTTCCGACACACAAAGTTGGAGTGCAGGAGATAAAATTTTCCGACAACAAAATCCGTTGTCGGAAATTCAGATCGTGTGTACACAAATCCGACGGACAAAGTGCCACGCATGCTCAGAATAAATAAAGAGATCAAAGCTATTGGCCACTGCCCCGTTTATAGTCCCGACGTACGTGTTTTACGTCACCGCGTTTAGAACGATCGGATTTTCCGACAACTTTGTGCGACCATGTGTAGACAAAACAAGTTTGAGCCAACATCCGTCGGAAAAAATCCTAGGATTTTGTTGTCGGAATGTCCGAACAAAGTCCGACCGTGTCTACGCCCTATATGACAGTCTACACGATTCAGTTTGACAGGTCAGGTCCTACTTTGCTTTGATTTACAAATGAAAACTGCTACTGTAGCTTTCATTTATGAAGCACTGTAATGCATAAATAAAAGAAATGAGATACCACCAGCAATACTGACATGGCAACCATTGACGCTGCTATAGTCAGCGGAAGCCTCCACAAGCTGATCCTCAGTACTGGTCCTAGAATTTGTTGCTTCTTAAAGTCCTTAGGTACACTGAGCAGTACCCCCATAACACATACGGTACATTTAATAATGTTACTAGTAGCTCTTTTATGTCATGTATCCTTATTATGATGATAAAACTATGTTTCCAAACATTAACGTGTAGCAACCAATTAGAATCATATTTTATAAGAGAGGACCATAGTTAATTGAATCCTGAGTGTTGGTTGTGGGCAGACATGCTTTGCAAGTCATCAATGCAGTACCAATTTGAATAAGCCCAATAATATATGCTTATGTTTGCTGGCTCTTTAAATATATGGCTGACTGTAATGACTCTTATCCATGCAGGTTTACGTAATAAGGCATAGAGCCTTGTACAAAGTGCTGTAGTCCATAGTAGCCACTTTACAATGATTTATTTACTATTCCGACCATTCTGAAATGATGAATGGGGAACTCATCAGCTGCAATCAGGTTACTGCACCTTGTACATCATTATTGCTCTCTCTGCATGCCTTACTAAATTGGGCCTTAAATTGACTAACACACATACTGTACAATAACAACCTAACCAGCATCTTTTTCTTAATAATACTTGTTAACATGGAACGTTTGTATTTACTTATTTCTGGTTGCTTGTAAGTATTCAGCACTCTGCACAACACTGTACTGGCCAGCATCAGATATGAAATCTTGAGACTAAATAGTCCCTTTTCAGATGGAATTAACAAGTGCTCATGTCTCCTCACATTTTGGTGAATCCATACCCCCTTTGTTACCAAAACTTAAAATCGTCGCTGGACATCAGGTACTATTGGGAGGTATTCCACAACCACTGGAAAGAAATAAAAGGACAGCGATACTGTATTATTAGTGAATGCAGACTAATAATACGAATAATAGTTGTCTGCAGAGATATGAATCCATGTTAGTTTTTGTCTAGAATACATGTATAGAGAAGTCAGAATCACTTCTGTAATATATATATATATATATATATATATATATATATATATATATATATCTACTACAGCACTGAGGATAAGTAAAACAGCTTAATTTGGATTGTACTTTACCCTTATTCAATTCACTCATCTCTAAGTAACAGACCTTATTAGGCTAAGTTCAGCTGTCTTGATGACAAATGTATATCTCTAATTTTAAATTTTAAGACATTGTATAAAACTGCAGGGGGAAAAAAAGTGAATATACTTTCCATACCAACTGGTCAAAACCTAGGGGCTTCTGGTCCATGAGCTTTATTTAAATTGATATAGTCAGCCCCATAGACTTCTACTGGGACAACTACTTGAATGCAAATAAAAGCACCATAGGAGAACAGGTGAACAGCGAGAAGTGGAGATATTTTGCAGCATTGCTGCCAGTGAAGCACACCATAGAGGTAGGTAAATTTTAAACATACATCCCCAGACACTGCTATTTTAGGCTTTCTGAAGTTCTTGAAGTTCTTCTTTAATTATGAAGGTAAGTCATAAGCATCTAGTTTACATTTTGTAAGCCCAGGGGGATTAGGTACATCCCTAATTTTTTTTTATTATAGAGTAGAAAAATAATTCAGACACTCTTAGTTATAGCGGAAGTCTTGACATAATAACAATGCCATTTTCTACTCACGGCTCCATATTTTCTGTCTGTTTAAAGAAAAAGAGAAGAAGGAGGACGCACCATTATCAACAGAAACTACCGAGGAAAAGGTCCAACCAGCTGTGGTGCTAAATGGGAAAGAAGAGGATCAGCCTCCTCAGGAGGAAACTGTTCAGAAAGTTACAGAAACCCCAAAAGGGAAAACTGAGACGGTTCCCAATGCCTCTCCGGAGGGGTCCCCAACTAAATCTCCCTCCAAAAAGAAGAAGAAGTTCCGTACTCCCTCATTTCTAAAGAAAGGAAAAAAGAAGGAAAAGGAGAAGGCTGAGTCTTGATCTCCATGTCTTTGAAGACTGATGCCTGATGTAGGGGTATGCCCAGACTCCTTCACTTCCTGAACCATGGCAGTGATGGCTCTGTTCTGTACTCATGTTGGAGACAAAGGTCTGATGGGGGGAGGGGGAACTCATTCCGGAAGAAGATTTTTCTATCTAGGGGATTGGAACAGCCTGCTTCGGTACCGCTCAGTTACTGTGCAGACATTTGGGACCACCTGCTTAGAAAAATAATGACATTTTTATATTTGTCTTACACTGTAGTAGGCTTCTTTTCAACATCTCTCTACCACAACATTTTTTGGATTTTTGTGGTTTGTTTCAAAGTTTTATCATAATTTTTTTTGAGTATTTAAGAGTGAATTGTGCTTACTTTAGTCATGTGGCATTGAAGAGGGTTGCATAATGGTTGCTAAAAGCCTGCCGTTATTTTAATGACATCATGGGTGGGATTAATGAGAATCAGACCCTCTGTTAACAGTGAATTGTCTGGTCTCTAATACATGCATTGATCAATCCTCTGTTGCTATTTAATGTTATTTTAAATGCATTTTTCTAGTACATATTCTCTCTTGGCGTTGTCAGTAATTCTTTTTTGTTATAGCACTTATGGACTGGATATGCGTACACCTAGACGGGTACAGCTAAACCTGTGTATTACTCAATTGGCTAATATGAAATATATAAGTAATAGCTCTATTACGATGTGTTGACAGAAAAGCATGATGCCTATTAAGGTGAAGAGCAAAATACAGTTAGTCCTAGTAGTTTAATCAGGTTTCATGGTGAAAACGTTTATCTGAAATGCAGTGTGTACAGCAAAAATTTACATATCTTTTAGGAAACTATGAGCAAATTTCTTGAAAACCTTTGAAGCCCCCATTAGCTCCAGCCTGAGAGTGGTAAACCCAGATCTTACAGCAACACTTCCATTGCACTAAACATTTGGTAACATCCCTGTAAAGCAGGGGTCTCAAACTGGTGGCCCTCCAGCTGTTGCAAAACTACAAGTCCCATGAGGCATTGCAAGGCTGACAGTTGCAAGCATGAATCCCATAGGCAGAGGCATGATGGGACTTGTAGTTTCGCAACAGCTGGAGGGCCGCCAGTTTGAGACCCCTGCTGTAAAGCAAGACACTGTTGGGGGAATTCACTAAAGTGATAACAACACTTTTCTAGCAACATGGTCCCTTTAACATGGCCTGCGCTTAATTCATGGCCTTCGGCTGCAATAGATTCTAATAGAATTACTGCCAGTTTGCAGATAATTAAAGAATAAGTTCACCTTTACACATATAAATGCACATATTTTTCAGATAAAAAAAAAATGTATTTTTTTGCAGGAGCCTGCAGAGCATTGCACCAACAATTAATAGATCGGGGGTACAATGCCAGGCTCCTGCAGCCACTGCCTACAGCTTTCAGCTTGTACCGTTGTATGGGCTTTCTGTTTGAAAGCTGTAGGAAGTGTCAATGCACTACAGGAGCGTTCACCAGTGCCCTTGTAGTTCATTGGGAATTACAAGTAATCTGCTGTGGTGGAAGACAAGACTTGTAATCCATTTATTCACAAATCCCTGACGCGACTGTGTGGGCGGAACCCCGCACAGCTACACGGTTTTAAAATTGTGACAGAGGGTGCACTGTCATGGGGGGGGGGGGGGGGGGGGGGCAGGTGCTGTTACATGTTACACCCTAAATACGGGGTAAACCTATCCTTTAAGACCAACTCTGAGTTTGCATACAGAGAGACACCAGTGCTCAGAGTCAGGAATATGTTCTGGGAAGCTGTTATTAATGTGACAGCTTTGTTCACAGTGGCTCATGGCTGCCAGGATGCCAGCGGCTGGCGGCTTCCTAGCAACTGGTGACTCTTCCCCAGTCCCATTCATGCGCTGCCTTGGATATTCGCCAGTTGACAGCTGAAAGTAAACAAAGGGGTTGGTATGGCAATTGCCATATTTGGACAATAATTTTACAAACATCCCGCCCCTTTGTTTACGTCAAATGTTAGCTGGGGAATCTCCTGGTTGGCGGTTAAATGGGGATGAGTCCCATTGCTGTCGCCTACAAGGTGTTTAACATCCACTGAGGATGGAGTGTCTGCTATATGGACACCTCCCAGCCTCAGTGCTGCAAACCCCCCCCCCCCCCCTTCATGCAAGAAATTCATGTTCCACATCCCAGACAGGCGCACTAATCTGTCGGCCACACCAACATTTGTCATGCGGAGGAGAAAGGGAATTCAAAAGAGTATCTTGTGACACCCTTTATGGATTTCTACTACCTTCCCTCCATTCCAGTGTTGCAGCATCCACCAACCTCAGTGTGGGGTGCTGTGTCCCCTGCTGAGTGCCGAGGTTCAGTCCGATTCCTACAGCACTACAGATCAGAGCAGTTATGTAGAGTTCAGAGGAAGGAAACATGGTGGGGAACATAGGGATCCGACACACCTAACCAGCTCTGGCCACAGGTATATATTGCCTTGTTTTGCAGGGAATTCTTTTTACCAGAGGTTTAGTGCAACAATAAAGTCACCTTAATAGGAGGCGCTAATTGATTTCTGCTAACATGTTTGATTGAAATGCAGACATTACCGTTGGTATCAGTGTTAATGCCTCCAAGCCTGGAAGTGAATGATGCTTTAAACCCCACCCAAAACATTTCTTAGTTTTGGATAGAGTGGAAGGGTTAGAACTACTGTCAACTGTTTATTGTGGTCTGGGTTCCCATTTAGAAGTGTACAGGTGTTAGACAAAACAAAAAGTGAGTGGAATTAAAATTTCAGATTCAGATCAGATTCAGAAGGAAGATTAAGATAAACATTTGTTCAAGTAAATTTTGGAAGGGTTAAGTCTGGTACACAGATTCTTTTTTTTTTTTCGTTCATTCCAGCGGGCTGAATGAAAAAAACTGAAGAGCTCAGGAGGAGCCGCTGTACTGACAACCTGATGTTATTGCAGCAATCTCCCCCGCTGAGCTATTGTGTTCTGATAGGGGGGCGGCCCCCCCGCCAGAGCACATCAATCAGCTCTATTAACCATTGGCTGAGAGCGCTGATCAGGTGCCAATAGGCAGACCTTTTTCGGTCATGCCCCTTCTACATAAGCCGGCCGACCGGCTGCTATACACATGGGCCAAATGACGACCGATATTCGGCCTGTGTGTACGGCCCTTTAGAATTTTAGGATTTCATTGTTGTCTATGTCCATGAAGATTTCCCCTCACTTCCTGTCCAGCTAACGGGTGTCAGACAGAATAGGAAGAGAACAGAAATGTTCTTTATGGGGACAAAGATAGCATTTAAAGTCTGACAGACATTCTAATGCTCGCCACTTCTATCAAAGAACTTAATTTGTATGTAAATCCTAACAATTAACTTCTCTAATTTGCCCCCTTTTGGTCTGTTAAGTGTACCATTCAATGTTTAATTATATCTTTTTGATGAGTTAAGAAATACCTGTTGATCCTGACAGAAATTTTGTGAGCCGATGACTTCTTTTGATTTCTGCCTGTGCTATCTGCTACCAATGAAATAGTTCTCAGCTATCTCTGAGGACTACAGAACCACACCCCTCTGTTATGGACAGCAGGAGAAAGTCAGTGTTCCGTAGTTCTTTCTTGTTTCTGTTATCCTGATACAGAAAGAAGAGTGAGCGTTGTCACCCTAGGACAGTGGTCTTTAAACTGAGGCCCTGGAGCTGGATGTGACCCTTTGCTTATCTCTCTCCGGGCCTTGGGGCACTATTCCATCCACAAATGACATTAATGATGGGGCACTATTCCTCCCACTGATACCAATGATGGGGTGCTATTCCTCCCACTGATATCAACAATGGGGCACTCATTTTCCCACTGATACCAACAACATTCCTTCCACCAAAACCAATGATGGGGCATTTTCTACTCCCAGTGGCCACAGTCTGCGCCCCCCCCCCCCTTCCCAAAAAAAAGTCTGAAGGACAGTCAACTGACCCTTTGTTTAGAAAGTTTGGAGACCCCTGCCCTTGCAATGTGTTATTGGCAGGATAACCAGATGCAAATAATGGAGAGAAGCTTGAAAACAAAAAGAAAAATAATGTCTATCACACCTAAGGACTGGGTGGCTATAATATATTTTTTTTCTTTTGGGTTTAGATACACTTAAAAAAACTTTTGGCTGAGTTGGGCTTAAGGGTTTCAAGACAGTGGCTTAATACTTGATGAAATCATTGTAAATGCTAGATGCACACATTGCTCTTTAGACTAGGGTTTACCAACTGAAGTCTGTGTTAATTATACCTATCTCATGGCAGCCAGTAATAACTTATTATTCACTCACCTAACTTCAGGACTCCGAGATGTTTCTAGGTGTGAATCACTCAAAAAATTGCTTACCTGGTTAAATAAACCTTCTAATTAAGAACCCATGCCTCAGTTTTGTGAGCGGGAAAACAAAATGTCAATAAGTACAAATATAATGCTTGTACAAAAGGGACATGAAGAACAGTAAGGCCCGGTTCACACTGATGTGACAATCGCTCCGACTTTGGAGCACTTGTCACATCAGAAGTCGGACCCCATTTAGTGCAATGGAACTGTTCTAATCGGTGAGACTTAGAAAAAGATTCCTGCACTACTTTTGGTCCGACTTTGGTACAACTTGCATTGACTTCTGTTAAAGAAGTCGCATGCATGTCGTGCCGAAGTCACGCTGGGGTCCGACTTCAAAGTCGTGCGGAACAACACATCTCATCTATTTATGCCCAGGGATGTAAAGTATCTATCATGTGACCACTGTGATTGATCAGGAGCTGATCCGGTCTCTGACAGCTCAGCCACTGTGCTGGGACCGCGCACTGAACGTGCAATCAGCACAGAAAGCACTGCTGCCCATGGACACATATGTGCAGTGTGTGGGCATTAAAGCCCACTCCTTTGTCGCCACACACATGCGTTACATAGGCAGCAAGAGGTTACAGAACCCAATACTCTCCTATTTTTTTAACAAAAAAAAATTAGAGCTCATCAGTCATATAGACTACTATCTGTATAGTAGGAAGGGTGTGATTATGTAAGCCACCTGTTATGGTAATACCAATATGCATGCTGTTTAATACCCAGGGGGTTCTTTCAGAGGGGCGGCAGGAAAAAAAGAGGCTGGTCTTAAAACACTACCTTGCTTCTGATGGACCTAAGGCTCTTCTGCACCCTCACAGGGCCAGAGAAAACATTTGGGACAGGTAAACATCTACTCCTTCCTCTACTGAAATGTAAAGGGGCCCTTTCCCCTTAACCTATAATCACCTTATTGTAAAAATGAAAAATTAAAAATAACATGGAGTCCACAAGAAAGTCATCCTCTAATTATTTCATCTATATATAGGATGCATTGTAAGACATACATTGGCTTTTCAGGTAGAGGAGAAGAAAGAAATTTTCTCCAAAAGGGACACAGACATCAATGAAAACACCTTTTAGTAGTGCAGTGGAAGGCTAGAACCTGTTTCTTGGTTGCAGTGTACGCTTCCCCACTTCATGTATGGTAACAGAAAAGAAAATTAAGGGAAATTTCCCAAGCAGGGCCTTAGATGGCAAAAAAAACACAAGAAAAATTCTAACCCTACCTCACTCTATCGAAAACTAATAAAAAATAAATAAATTGGGCTGGAGTTACACTTAAAAGCAAGACATGGGTTTCACTTTCCTTTCACTCCACTCTACTCCAATTTGCAAATAAATTGGAACTCCAGGCAAATCTTAATCATGCAGTTAGGTTTTTTGACTAAGTCTTGCTGCAGTATAGATTGAGGATCTGGTTCTGCTGTCTGGTAAAGAAGCTTAGATCACAAAATTAGAAATCCGTTGCCACATGCAACCATGCATTTAGCTGTTTGCATGGAGTAAAGGCAAAAAAATGGTATCCTGATCATACAGTACAGAACACAGTCTTGATATTCATAGGCCCATAATACCTTCAGGTGATATTTTGGATGGCGTAAGGCAGGGATATGCAATTAGCGGAGCTCCAGCTGTTGCAGAACTACAAGTCCCATGAGGCATTGCAAGACTCTGACAGCCACAAGCATGACACCCAGAGGCAAAGGCATGATGGGACTTGTAGTTTTGCAACAGCTGGAGGTTCGCTAATTGCATATTCCTGGTGTAAGGGCTTGTCCACGCTTGACTAAATTTGTAATGCTTAACAAACGCTCCTATAGCATTAGTATGGGTGTAAGAATGGAGTTGTACAAGCCTTAAAAATGCTCCCTAAATGCCCTACGTGCAGTTTTGAAGTGTTTTAAGAGTGTTAAGACACGTTAAAACCACTCCACAGATGGGATATTACAGAAAATAAACTAATTTTAACGCCCCGCAACCACACTGCCAGGGTATTTGCGAAGCTTTACTACAAACTTGAATGGGAGGCGTTGAAAGGCTTTAAACGCCTCCTGACTTGACATGAGGCCTCAATTTTGAAGCGAAGCAATGCGAACGCTTCACGTTTTTATAATGTGAACAGCACTATGTGCTGTCCATTGTATCATTTGCATTTGCGTTAGAGGGGCATTTTTACGCCCCTCAAACGCCTGCTTTTATTGCCAGTGTGAACTTAGCCTAAGGTGGAATAGGTTTGCCTTCTATGTCCCACTGGAGAGTTCTCCCATCACTTCCTGTCCCATAGCCAAAACAGGAAGCGAAAGAAAATCCCTCTGAAGTAAGGGAATCCGATTTTCTCCAGAACTAGTGTTTCCCATCGGAAGATTTCCCCTCTATTTCTGAGTTTTGATGACATTCCAAATTTGGAAATTTTCTTTCGCTTTTGGTGATAATAAACAGGACAAAAATAGAGAGTGACTGTCCCTAACAATGACACAGTCATCAATAAAAACCTGACAGATCTTCTAATTTCTCTCCACTCCACTCCACCCAATCAAAACTAGAAAAAGAAAAGCGCTGCCTTTAGTTATACTTTAAATGACGTTCTAGGTGTTTTCCATGACAGTTCAACAAAAAAAATCCTTTGTTTTCAGGAGGGCCTGTTTAAATGTGCTGCATTAAGTTACAGTGGAAATAAGTCCTACCTGCTGTATTCTGATATTTTGATATGTTAAAGTATTAATTCACAAAACGCAGTTAAAAATCTACAATATGCATGCTAAAATGAATTGAAATGTGCTAACATGCATGCATCTGGTATGAACAAGCACTAAATGAAGGATCACTCATATCACTGTGGGTATATTAACCAGGAAAAGGTGAAGACAAGGCATTTTTTCTGCTCAGATTGCCTTCTGGATTTCATCCATCAGCAGTAGAAAATATTGCAATACTCAGTTGTATTTATATACAAGAGCACTTGGAACTGTGAGGTCATATAGATTGCTGCAGGTCCTGAAATCAGACCTAGTCTATGCTGATCCCTTATGAAAAGCCCAGTGAGGTCTCTTTCACATCAATGCACTAAATTCCACCAAGCCATCACTGGTCTGCAGTGTAATGCAAATACATAAATGTGGGTGTCTATTACAAAGTACCACATATTAAGTCCATTAAAACAGTTTTTACTGTTCATGATCTCCATTGTAATGTTTATTACTATGGCTGTACTATAGAATCATGCAATCATTCAAATTTTCTCCTCCTTTACACACAAAGCTTTGGAAAAAGTGCAGTACTGCACATACAAACCTGCATCCCTACCTGTAAAAATGCTGTGCAAGTATAAATACTTTAATTTCAGATGCCAAGTCATTAAGAGCCCTTTCACACTGGGGCGGTTTGCAGGCGCTATTGCGCTAATAATAGCACTTGCAAACCGACCCGAAAGTGTATCCAGTGGGCTTTCACACTGGAGCGATGCGCTGGCAGGACGGTAAAAAAAGTCCTGCCAGCAGCATCTTCGGAGCGGTGAAGGAGCGGTGTGTGAGCTCCTTTACCGCTCCTGCCCATTGAAATCAATGGGACGGCGCGGCTATACCGTCGGCAAAGCGCCTCTGCAGAGGTGCTTTGCGGTGGTATTTAACCCCTTCTCGGCCGCTAGCGGGGGGTAAAACCGCCCCGCTAGCGGCCGCATACCGACGGTAAAACGCCGCTAATAATAGCGGCGTTTTACCGCCGACACCGCCCCAGTGTGAAAGGGCTCTTAGGAAAATAACTTACTTTGGACCAGACTGTCACCTCATTTTTCTTCAGCTACATTAAGCTTCTAAAACTCAGGCCTTTTTTACACACTCATACAGGGCCATACACCATCGTATTTCTGCAGTAAGTATGGTCAGGTGTTGGCAATTAGCTATGACCCCTCAGCCTGTAAAAATCAAAGACAGGCTGACTCTGCTGCAGTATGTAATCCCACAAGGAATGCTTACATGAGGTTTAGGGCATAGGTGTGCGCAGCATACTGGGTGGCAAGGGGTTAATTACCATAAGTAAGTAATATACAAATAATTATTACATATTATTTTTAAGGTAATTTACTATATTTAAAAAACTACTCAAGCAGGTGGCTTAATGGACAAATTACTGAAGTTTGAAGTTATAGCTTCCAAACAGTAATTTCACAGTAAATATTGTATTTATCGGTGTATAACATGCACCTTAACTTTAAGAGGGAAAATTCAGGAAAAAAACTTAAATTTTAAAATAAGGGTCAGTGCCCATCAATTCAGCCTGTTTAGTGCCCATCTGTAGCCTCTAATATGCCCATCATTGCAGCCTGTTTAGTGCACATCTGCAGCCTCTAACATGCCCATCATTGCAGCCTGTTTAGTGCACATCTGCAGCCTCTAACATGCCCATCATTGCAGCCTGTTTAGTGCACATCTGCAGCCTCTAATGTGCCCATTATTGCAGCCTGTTTAGTGCACATCTGCAGCCCCTAATGTGCCCATTATTGCAGCCTGTTTAGTGCCCATCTACAGCCTCTAATGTGCCCATTATTGCAGCCTGTTTAGTGCACATCTACAGCCTCTAACATGCCCATTATTGCAGCCTGTTTAGTGCCCTTCTGCAGCCTCTAACATGCCCATCATTGCAGCCCGTTTAGTGTTCATCTGCAGCCTCTAATGTGCCCATTATTGCAGCCTGTTTAGTGCCCATCTACAGCCTCTAATGTGCCCATTATTGCAGCCTGTTTAGTGCACATCTACAGCCTCTAATGTGCCCATTATTGCAGCCTGTTTAGTGCCCTTCTGCAGCCTCTAACATGCCCATCATTGCAGCCCGTTTAGTGTTCATCTGCAGACTCGCCTTTTCTGATCATTGCAGCTACACTAGTGCTGGATTACACAGATCCGCGATCTCCTGTGTATCCGGGGCTCATTCACTCACAGTCCCTTTTTCAGGGGGAAAAAGTGCGTGTTATACGCCGATAAATACGGTAGATAAATAATAAATTATCATCCTATAGCATATAGCATATGAATATATGATTTAGCTTGTACCTTTTCATCAGCAGCAGATTCTCATTCTCCCTCTTAACTGTGTGAGAAAAACATGGGATTATGGGCAAATTATATACCCATAAACCCATGTTTTTTCCTTGTAGTTATAAGGGCTGGAAGGGAGCATTTGTCTTTTAGACACATGCCGCTTCTATGACACTGCAGTGAGAGGCGTGCCTCCACTGCAGCATTTTTATTGGACAGCTTGGACCAATGGTGCTTTACTATTGGGTCCAAGGCTCCAAGCTGGCACTGTGAGCTCGTCCTTTCAGTCTGCTGCAAACAGTGTGCCAACTTGTATTTAAACTGGCTGCTCTGTATGTAGCTTCTGACAGGCTGCTCAAGGAGCCCCGTATCTCCAGAACCATAGATGATAGGAGCCCCAAATTTTGACCAGTGGGGGGGGGGGGGGGGGGGGGAGGACTTCAGGTATGACCCTAGGTCGCTGAGCTACAACCCTTGAAGTTGATCATTTTTGTTTTATGTTCTCCCCTGACTGCACATCCCTGGTGCACCCCAAAGCTCAAACACACGTGTGTGTGTATATATATATTCACACACACATTATATATATATATATATATATATATATTACACACATTCATAAAAAAATGTAAACAAACATGTTGAAATGATTTTAAAAAAATGTTAATGTTTTAATACATCTTATGGCAGAGTCAGTTAGAGGGAGATCTTTCTCATCTCCCCGCCAACACACAAAGCCATAATCAAATGCGCATGGCAGGGGCATTTTATGAAACCAGTGGGCCAGATCACTGTGCAAGATCATCATTTGGGCCCTTATGCCAAAGAAAAAAGTGCGGCATGTGCAGCGTGCTGCGGCAAAAGTTTGTGTGTTTTTTCATGACTGTAGGTAGCACCCAATGGTTACATAATACAGTAAAGATGACCGATGATTGAGCCCCCGTTCATACCGGTGCGGCTTTGAAGTCACACTACTTCAGCACGATTTTAAAGCCATCAGTACAATTTGCACTACCGATTTCGTTACGGCTTGCTGATTCATGCAACAGATGCAAGTTGCAATGGAATTGGCAAAATGTAGTTTTGAACGGTTCCATTGTCGGCATTGGGGTGCAACTTGTCATGTGATTTGAAACTATCAAATCGCACCGATGTGAACGGGGGCTCAGAGGTTAATTGTCTTGTGCGGCCTTTAGGCTCCCACTCAGCTCCTTCCTGATGGGGTTGCCAACACCCCAAAAAAAATGTATTTATTTTTTACTGACAAAACATGAAAGATCTACTGACAGAGGGCATTTTTTTTTTTTTACTGAGAACCTGAAATAGGACAGAAATCCTATTAGAAACAAAGTGGGGTAGATGACAGAAGAGGGAAGGAGGGAGATGGGAATGTAGGAGATGTAGGAGGGGAGGAGGGAAAGAGAGTGGGTTGGTGGGGGTGACAGAGAGAAGAGGGGTGTTTAGTATGTCTGCTACTCACAATCATGGCCCCAGGCTGGTCCCCCTGAGGCTCAGGCAGCCAGGATCTAGAGCCAATGTATATTTAAATCTGCCACCTTCACAGCAGCATGTGCAAGTCAAGGGGTGGAGTGTGTAGCAGGGCAGACATAGCAGGGTGAGTAAGGGAGGAAGAGCAAAATCAGCCTCCTCCGTCCTGTTTGTACAACACACTGTATTGGGCTTGGACAATTGGATCGGCACGGTACAGTGCACCCGTCCCCAGCTCACAGGCACCCCCTCCCCTGGCCGGCAAGGGAGGTGACACAGCGGATCTAGCGCTGCTATTAAAATAGGAAGGATTACTCATGGTTACACATTGGATGATCCACTGAATGACATTGGTGCACGGGGTGATTAAGTTGTGCCCAGGCACATCCATAGCACCCCATGCACACGCCTATGGGTTAGGGGCAAATGAGCGGCCCTGTATACAGAAAGTTTGCATCCAGGGCAGCTCATCTGTCCCTAAACGCAGGTATTCCCTCTATGTGCAATTGCATGTGAACAGATGCTGAGCCTGTCATTGATTCGTACAGGCAGAGCGTTCGCAGCTAATCACAAACACCTGACCTTATCCACCCAAGATATACGCTGATCTGGGTGGTGTATGGCCCTAGACGGCCATGTGAACGAGGCCTAAAACAATTGTAATGTAAATGTTTCGAATTTTTTGTTTGGTAAACCAATTAGGTAAGGATTACTGGTCTTTTAAACAACTACATCTTCCATTGCACCTGTACTACTGGACCTCAGGCATTCTTCATGAAGGTAACGTTTGATTATTATTCACACTATCTGCACACGATTCTTCACATCTTAACACCCTGAATAAAATACTAAGAAAACTAGATAATAGTCACCACAATCTTTGTGTTTATATTACAGTTATGAATATAATCTATATAAAATGTAATGATTACTTAAGGTTCTGGTTCTCTCTTTATTTATTTTATATCTCTTCAGCTTAGAATTTTGGGACCAAATGGGATACATTATGGTGGAATCCCACTGAACTCACACATTCTCTCCCACCACTGCTATGTATCTTTAGAATCAGTTTATAAATACATGCACGTGACCAATTCAGTTTGGTGCTCCAACGTACAATCTTTGAAAACGACTGCCAAGTTCAACGTACGATGTAGGATAACAGTGTAGATAAGCATTTCTTACAGAAAAATCACAGGATATATACTTAAGTTCCCTACCTACAGAGTGTCCTTTGTCTCCGCAAAGCAGAGATAACCATTCTGTGGACTGAAACCAATGCCAAGTTCACCTTTTCCAGAAAAAAAGCCTATGCAGTGGATATTAAAAACCTGTGCAGCTTTGTAAAATGTTCAATAATTATGTTGCCATACCTGTAGGCCATTTGGGCCCCTCAAGAAGCCTAGCTGAAAAATTCACAACTAGCAATCCCCATGACTTGCCATGTTGCTATTAAGTTAAAACCATTGGGCAATCTCTGAGGAGCCATTGGCTGAGGATGCTCTTCAGAGGGCGTTTGATGGGGGGGGTGAGGAGGCATTATGTTGGCTAAAAACCTGGACCTCTGCACCCGGTATGTGCTCAGATTAATGGGTCATGTTCAGCTGGTGGTGGCTACGCAGCTTAAGGGGATGTGATTGGAGGGAGGTAAAAACTTTCCAATTTTTCAATAAATGCGTGCCATTTAAAAAATATAAAATTTTCACTACAAAGCTAAACATCATCTTGAGAGGACTGATGGAAACCTCCATGGCCTGACTCAGGAAGCACTTGATAGCTCTATACAGGTTACTATGCTGGTTCAATGAACTAGCATGTGGCAGATCAGTAAGAGCATGGCTGTTACCAGCACAGGTGTCTACTGAATAATTTCTTTTGAATTCTTTGGATGTTGAAAAATCTTCCGGTCCTCTTTAAAGTCATTTTTTTTATTATTGGTTTCCCTCTCAAAATGGCTGTCTCTGTTTTGTCTAAACGTTTGGGTACAATTTACATTGACGTGCACTGCTTCAAGCATCTTAAATCTCAGGGGGTTTGTAGTAATCCCTAGCCTAGATTTGCCTTACTCATGAGAACCTGATACAAGTTACTCAACGTCTTTGACTTTCAATGTGCTCAGTGGCTGAGCGAATAGGCTGTGTGTCCTACTACTGCTGTATGCGCAACCTCAACTGCCCTTTGTCTGAATGAGCCCACTAACATTATATTGTGTCTTGTATTCCACATGGGAAGTGTGATGTCTGACAATCGTAATAATGGTGTTCTTTATTGTATCCTTTATGTATATAAATCTCCACAAATAACATTAGCAGTTATTGTAATGTCTATAGACAATGTATATATTACTTCTTCTACTGCACGGGCTTCTCTTGCTTTGTTCATCCACTGGAGCCTCTCTTTATGGCTGTACCTGCAAATAAATTGAATTCACAAAAGAATGCTGTATGATGGTGTGTCTGTCTTTAGTTTTCTTGAGGCATGACTGTGTCCATAGCATTTCAAGCAACTTCTATGGAGATAAATGATGATATAAGAAGGACTGCTAAAGCCTCGTACACACGATCCGATTGTTGGCAGAGGATTGTGTGATGAGAGACTATTGTTGTCCAACTTTCGACCAACAAATGTTGGATGGCAGGCTAGTAAATTTTTGGCAGACAACGGTCTGTTGTCAGATTTTCGTATCACAAGTCCGTCACACAAAAGTCCAAAGTACAAACATGCATGCTCGGAATCAATGCTCACCAAACACGATATTAGCAGAAAGTGCCCAGAGGGTGCCGCTCAAGAGCTGAAATTCCACGTAGTACGTCACTACGTTCGTGTTTGGTGGTCGACAATTGTGTGCAGTTAGTATGCAAGACAAGATCATGGCACACACCCTTTTGACAAAAGTCTGGCGATCCGTGGCCAACAATCCAATCATGTGTACGAGGCTCAAGACACACTAGTCTGTGGACACCTGACCATTACAACTTCAACAGCCAACTGAACATCCCATTTCAAACACCACAGGCATTAATATTAAGCTGCCCCCTTGCCATTGTAGCTCCCTTCTTCTGGGAATTTGGAGTATGACTGAGGGATTTTGTGCCCAGTATTTAGTAGGGTTGAGGACAGGGCTCCATGCAGGGGATTGCTCACCTGTACTCTATTATTTTTGTACCTGTTAGGAATCGGTGTGACTGAGACACCTGAATTCTTTATTTAGGTGTGGCTTCACTGGGGCAAAAATTGAAGCAGAGCCCCAACTATACACCTTGGGGTTCATTTCCACTTAAACTGATACTAAAAAGAGAAGTGTTATATGCCATAATTCATACCACTGTATTTTTTTTTTTTAATTCTCTAAGTCAGCCTTTCAACCAGGGTGCCTTGGCAAAATGCCTAAAGATTTTCCAAAAATAAGCCAGCAGGTGGATCGAGCCTGCCTTTTAGTTACACAAAATCACAAGTTTGCATTAGGCACCATTACAACCTTCCAGCCGCCGGCATCCTAGAAATCAATGATGTCATTGGTATCCATCGGTTGATAAGGAGGACTTCTGGCCCCTGCACAGCATCCTTGTTTACCCTTCCCCTGCCTTTCTTTGTCAGCACTGGGGTCACATTAGCAAAGAGAGGGAGAGAAACTTTGCAATGCTAATCAGTACCAGTGTGCAAATGTGTTTTTGCTTTGGAAGTATAAATCACATTGAGTGTCCTAAGTGTGTGAATGTTGCTATGTTATGTAAAACTATTCGTTTTGTTATTTACATTTTAGAATGGGGTGCTTTGAGATTTTGCATCATTTTAAAGGGTGCCTTGACTGAAAAAAAAGGTTGAAAAACACTGGTCTGAGTACCTTATTCTTGCAGCACTGTTACTGCTGGGGGGGGGGGGGGGGGGGGGGGGGGCAGCCCTGATTGGTGCTTTGCTAGTCACATGACTAAAAAAAGAAAAACAGTTTCAGAAGAGCAAGTAAAATTAGATTAAAAAATATCAAATACAGTGCAAGCCCTGGTTCACACTGGTGCGCTTTGACATGTCAAATCAGCGGCAATTGCACCGTCCTAATCATTGCGACTCTGCATTTGCGGCACCGCACCAATTTAAAAAAATCGTTTCTGTACTACTTTTTGCGATTTTAGGGTGCGATTTCCATTGACATCTGTGCAGAAACCCACGCAGATGTCTGTAAAATCGCGGCCAAAATCAGGACTGACATGGGGGAGTGAAATCATGCGAGTTCAGTTGAACTCGCACAGCTTCATTCCCCCAGCTCAGTGTGAACCTGGGCTAAGGCCGGGTTCAGACTTATCGCCGCATCCAATTCGCATGACAGGAGAGTGTGCTCGGCTCGCAATGGAGCAATTTCACACAGCTCTGGGGTGGCCGCGGTCTACAATTGAAAAGGGTCCTGTGCGTCTCTGGTTCCGATTCAGGTGCGAATTCAGACAAAACTTCGGACCTGAATCAGTGAACAGGGACGCCCTGGACCCCCCCTGCTGTGAGCCACGGCTGCAGCATCTGTGAACGCAGCCTGTTTTACAGATGCTCCCAATACATCTTTTTTGAACATCAAATGTGTATTTTTTTGAGCAATAATATGGTGTAGGTGGAGTCAAAGATGATGGACACACTAGCGTTTTGTTCAGAAGGCATCTGCATCCAAGGCTCTTTTTTTTAACTTTACAGGTTCTAGCAGTTATATTAAGTATATTTAATACTGATTTATATTAACAAGCTTTTTGTGAGTTGTGAATCTAATCAATCAGCATACTACTGTATATCCCTCCCCCATAGTGTTTAGCAATAGGAGGACGAGGGAGGGAGTGAGCTGTCATTTACCACTTTGTATACACCTACGTGTGACTTCATAGTCATGTGGGCTGCACAGGTGAGAAAAAAATGGAGGAAATAAAGAGGTTGAAAGGGAACTGAAATATGAGCATGCTGTGTAGAGGACAACAAATGGTCTACACAATCCCAGCCTGCAGCGGGACACAGAGGAGTTGGAAGGGATAGCTGAAGGCGGGATCAACCAGGTATATTCACTCTTCACAAAATGAATGCTTTTGCAGGCTTTGTGAGTATGAACACTCTGTTATATAGCATGTAATGAGGATTTTTTCATAGTCTGGGTTTAATGACCATATAATTATATATTATATGTGTGCTGATATGTGCTTTAATGCATTGCATTTTACTTTTCATCCTGCGTTCTCCAACGAAGATGAACTCTAGACTTACCTTTAAGTGGATGGAGCTAACTGGTACACTACTCTGTTTTTTTCGTTCAACCCAGCATTCTGAACGAATAAACACTGACAGCTCAAAAGTTTTCCGTTGTTAGTACGGTGCTCTCCCCTCCTGCGCTATTGTGTTCTGACAGAGGGGACTCCGCCACCCCCACCTTCCACCAGAACACTCCAGTCAGCGCTCTCAGCCATTGGCTTTATCCCTTACTTTAGCCACAATGAAAAAAAAAAAAAAAAATTACAAAACTTCCCCTTGCAGACCTACTTTTCCCAACAGCTAAATGACAGCCATCACTAGAAAGTGAGAAGCAGCTTACCCTGTATTCTGCATCACATGCCAGAATGGTGACCAGAAGAAATTTTATACCATAAGGTCATATACTTCCATAATGATGAAATCGTTTTAACAGTCGATCTACTATTTTTCACCATCCTTTAAAGTGGAAGCTAAGACTAATACTAACTATTCTTTAAAATTTTCCTCCACCCCCTTCCTACCCATCCTGCATACTCTGGTCCAGTCACGTGATCCAGAAGCTCTGGCTCCCCTGTGTCAGAGAGCGGCTGGGCCTTATAATGGCTTCAGGAATTCCCAGCCGTTGTTGAGCGATCTCTCACAGCCGTTGTTGAGCGATCTCTTAGACAGCTGAGTTGGAGCTGCCGTATCACATGACCAGACCGGTCTTCTGTTCCCCTATGTGATGAAAATAAGATTAAGTAAAAAATAAAATGTAAAAAATAAAAATAAAAAAGGAAGAGCGAGAGTGTGAACATTAAGGATATACCCAAAAACCTCAGCACTTAAAAACCCTTCCAAAAAATTCTCTCTCCTGCCCCCACATATACATACCCTGTTTCCCCGAAAATAAGACCTAGCGCGATTGTCGGTGATGGCTGCAATATAAGCCCTACCCCCCAAATAAGCCCTAGTTAAATATATTATAATATTGTAGGTCTTATTTTCAGGCTAGGGCTTATTTTTGGGGAAACGTGGTAGGGCTTATTTGGGGGGTAGGGCTTATATTGCAGCCATCACCGACAATCACACTAGGTCTTATTTTCGGGGAAACAGGGTACCTAAACACAGGCGCCATAGGGTTTCTGTGCATGAAAATGATTGTGCTATGTGAAAAAAATAAGATTAAGTTTAAAAAAAAAAAAAGTCTGAATATCAACCACTCTGGAAGGTTTTACCCCCTATCATCCTCACCTCACGCTTTACTACCCAGACCCATAGCATCCATGTTGGATCCCCCAACCTTACTGGCTACAAATTTATTCTAGATCTGTTAAAGGGGTTGTTAAGCCACGCAAATAACCTTGCTACCATCCCCTCTGCTATGTTAAATATTGTCCCTAGTGCATTTTTTTTTTAAATGCCGCTGTGTACCTAATTTCAGAGCGTCAATTGGCGCTCACGTGACCGGCCGCTTCTCTCTCTCAAGCGAACAGCAAAGTGGGCGGGCTGAGAAACCCCTACTGACATCAGCCAGGAGGAGGAGAGGAGAGGAGGAGAGAGGCGGCTAGTCACGTGAACGCCGATCGGTGCTCTAAAATTAGGTACACAGCGGCATTTAAAAAAAAAAGAAAACAAATGCACTAGGGACATCATTTCATATAACATAGGGGATTGTAGCAAGGATATGGTATTATGAAAGCAGCAGGAGGGGAGATCGTGGAGTGGATGGAGCCGACAGGCAGGGAGGGGGGGGACACACAGGAGAGTAGAGCTGCAGATGACAGAGGCACGTAAACCATGGCGTCAGGGCTCAGCAGCCATGATAAACCAAGGTCAGTTTACAGGAGGAAGGGCAGGATCAGCCAGTTATTGTAAATGATACAGGGGGCCAAATTACACAGCACAAGCACTGTGCTGTATAACATGCTTTAAGGCAGTGGTTCTCATCCTTTCTAGTGCTGCGACCCCTTGATAAAATTTCCCACGTTGTGGGGACCCCAACAGTAAAAAGATTTTTGTAGCATGGGTTGTCAGCACCCAAGGCAAAACAAGTAATTTGCTCCCCAAATCCCTTCCACTCGTACAGTATTAAAACCCCTTCTGGTACATTTTAGGATGTACCACTCTCTCTCTTTGTTCTCCTTTCTTTCCCTTTTATCTCTCTCTATCCTAATTTCTTGTCTTTTTTCCCCATCCCTCTCTCTAGCCGTCTTTCTTGTTCTTGCTCTTATTCTTTCGCTCCCATTTTCTTTGTTCCTCCCCCTCTTTCTTCCATGTATTCTCTATTTTTATTCCTTCTCTTACTCCTTGGTGGGGGGTGGGATCAGTGGCAGTGCTGGGGGGGGAGTTCTGATCAGCCAACTTAGGTGCTCTTGATCAAGGTCATCTGCTGATCTGAGAACTGTAGTGGGGACTTTTAATTGCAACTCTAATCACAGATAGTGTTACTCACTGTGTCTCCGGCTTCACTGTGTCTCCAGCCCTGTGGGGTCCGGTGGCAGTGACATCTATGCCAAAATCAGGTGATAGGGTCTCCTCCAGCCCCTCCCTCTTCAAATTCCTCACCAGTCAGTTGACCTCCAGTCTCTGCCCATCACCTATACCGTGAATTGAATGGGCGACTGTGAGGAGGCTGAGTGGGTGGCTGCGGGCTCCAAAAACAGCCCAACTGGGCAGCCACAGGCTGCAGGGACAGCCCTGCTGGGCAGCCGCAATAGGGCTGGGAGAGCGGTGCGGGCTTCAAGAACATTCCAGGATTCGGTGACCCCTGGCAAATCGTCATTCGACCCCTAGGTTGAGAACCACTGCTTTAAGGGAACAGGATGCAGTAATGAGGCAAGAAGAACAAGCCAGCCTGAACATTTAAAAATTATGGGTTTTCTTTACTGATCTAAATCATGTCCTGAACATCAGACCTTCCTCTGACACTCTTCAGAAATCAAAGTCAGTGGAAACCTAATTTTGTTTAAAAATTCAACTGATCCAGTTTATTATAACACAGTTTCATGTATATACAAAACAGTTTCTCACTTAGTGAGAGTAACAACCTTGTAGGAAGCAGCATTAGCTCGGTCGGGTATTCCTCCAGTACACACAGGGCATTTGGAGTGTTCTCTGTCTTCACAGCTGCAGCCACTTTACAATGTACAAGTTTTTCTTCCCCACCTTAATAAGAGACAGTCCGTTCCGGAGAATGTGCGTACCAAGCACAAGAACTTCATCTGGATTGGTCACCTTATTGTGGTTGAAGCTGACTCCACCTCTGCTGATTATTTCATAGCTAGAAGAGTAAACACGCTCTCATTATGCCTCATAACAAATGTATTTTATAGTCAGCACAATATAAAAACACAATACCAGTTAGAGCATACAACAGGTATAACCTATCCTTCACTGATCCGATGTCAACAGGCTGAAGTCTAATTAGCCACTGCACATCATTTTTGTAATGGGTTGACACACACAGCACTATTGTGCTGATCACTGTTCTTGCTGTGGAGGAAGCTGTACCTGACAACCTGCAATGCAAAGAGCTCCCTGCTTCTGTTTCAAAAATTCTGTTCTTTCTCCACCCTTCATGCTGCTTCTTGAATATTATCCCACCAGTCATCAGGTGGGCATGACCTAAGGAAGCAAAACCCTTCTTTTACCAAGATGTCCATCCTGCCACAGGGTAAGGCATGCCAAGTCATTAATGGCCAAAGATCAGTTACACAACGCCTACAGGCAATACTGGGTAATAGTTAATTGCCACCTGCTTGCTTTTTTTGTTGGCACAGAATCAACAATTCAGGTCCTGTAACAGTCATTTTGTGAGCTAATCCAACATGAAGACAATACACCATGTCATAGGGAACCAATTAAAAAAATTGCTTTGCAATGTGGCATATACAGCAAATGAATGAAAGGTCCACATCCTCCATTCATAGGGCACTTTTATTATGGGATTTGAACTGCTAGTGCCTCTTCTATCAGATATCTTCTATAAATGGAGCAGGTAGGCAGAAAGGGCAATCAAACTTTTGACGAGTGGCTGTGACAGGTGCAGTCACTCATATTAACCCCCCCCCAGCAGCACTGGAAGATCACAGTTGAAAAGGTATGCTGGGGCAGAGGACTGAAGAATTCAAGCAGCACAGAAGTCACCAGTATAAGGGTCACTTTTAATCCTTCTGTATGTACTGTGCCTGCTGCTGAATTTAAAGAAAAATATTTCACTAAAAATGTAAACTTTAAGGCTGACCTTAGGCAAGCTGGGGATACAGATTGTCATTTTATACACCAACTTAATGCAATGCAGCACTAGGAACTCCAGAAACTGGAGTTCCTACAACAGTCATTCTACATCTGCTAGGGACTATGTCACACTTATATGTAAAGATGATAAAGATCAGCACAATACATATACAAACATACATACCCACGGGCACCTTCTGGGATAGCAGAAGCTTTTAGACAGGCATCTAGCACCCTGGTACCAGGTTCATGCAGCACTTCAGTGAATGGGGCTTCCTGGAAGAGCTCCTGCAGCTCCTGATCAGACATGGCTTCCAAAGCGTCAATACTGCTATTATACAGGGCCTGTGTGCACCTGAAGGAAAAGCAGTGCAAAGATCAGACTTTATGAAGTGTTTACTTCACTACTGGGCTATAATTTTGCTCTTTCTGTAGAGTTACTTTTGTTAACGGGGCTAGGTTGCTAGCTTGATTCCCAACTTTTTTTCTTTCTTTACCACACAGGTGGTGATTGGCCAAAGTGGAAACAGATTGCAGTCAATTTAGTCTGGTACCAGGTATCCTATTGGCATGTATCTTTTGGCTCTGGTGGGAAGATGAAGGACCAAGAGAGACCTAACTAAACCTACTGTGTAATGTGTATGGATACCAGAGCCAGCACTGCAAGGTCACAGTGATAACTTTTCATTCACTAGGCTGCCCAAATTGATGGAAAGAGAAGCTTTGATAAATTTAAAGTGGACAATGGGGGTAATGATGGAGGGGCGACTGCAGCTTGTGTTTGTGTGTGCCAAGAAGCATATGTTAAGAAAGGGTTCTGAAAAAAAATCTAAAATATTCTACTCGAGCCCCAATTTGTGCAGCTCTTCCAGCCCTAGGTGCCAGCCATCCACCTGTGCCCACCTACACCCCAATACCACAATCATAATTTTGTACGATCATTTGCAAACACCCTGTAAAATTAGCATTTTACATATAACAGAGATTTTTAGAGGTGGGGCCTCAAAGCCCAACCATAGTAACTCTTTACTTCACATCTCTCTAATCCTCTGAAATTTTGTACATGAAATGCAGCAATTCCAGGCTTGAAGCACTTGCAACAATTTATCTGAGATTTCTTCAATTAAAAGGGAACTCTCATAGAATTGTGCTGTTAAATGGTGTAGGTAGATAAGAAATGCTGATATGAGGTCTTCAATGGGGGGGGGGGGGGGGGGCATGATCTTTTTAAAGCCTGGTGCATACTAATAGCTTTTTTTCATTTAACCCAGCGGGTTGAACGAATACAAACTGACAGCTGAGCTGTTGTGTTCCGACAGGGGGAAAAGGGACGCCCCCCAGATCACTCTGGTCAGCTCTCTTAGCCATTGTCTGAGAGCACTGATTGGAAGTCAGTCGGCTGCTGGTTTTCCAGCATGCTCGGCCGGCTTCTGTCAGATAGGCCGACATACACACGGGCTGAATGTCAGACAGTTTTTATTGAACCAGCCTATGTCTCCCGACATTCGCCCCATGTGTACTAGGTTTTGTGTTACTTTAAATAGTTAGTTTGGGCCCAAACGAACCATTTCCATTACCAAGAAATGCGGCTGCTGTCAGCGCTGCATAAACTGTATGTAGTATTAGTTATATACAGTATAACTTGGCTCTGCGCCACCCCGGTCACAGCGCCTGCCTTCCGGCTGAGTCTTGGTATCAGAGTGACTGTGGTAAGGTGGGGGGTTGGGCATTTGATTTTTTTTTTCATTTAGTCTAATGATCTGCATGAGAAATACACTTTTTCATTGGCTTGTTTGTCCTTACTGAACCCATTGAATTTGAGCAAGCTACAGATATTTTGAAAAGCAGTTATGACACCATCTGAATCAGCCTATGCGACCCATTATTGACTACCGTATATACTCGAGTATAAGTCGTTCCGAGTATAAGTCGAAGCCCTAATTTACCACAAAAAAATGGGAAAAACTTATTGACCCGAGTATAAGACGAGGGTGAGAAATGCACAGCTACTGTAAGTGGAAAAGAGGGTCAACAATGCCCATTTGCAGCATCACTGTGCCCATTTGCATGCCTCACTGTGCCCATTTGCAGCCATAGGTCCCCTGAACTTCAAACTCGGTAGTTAAGAGTTCCTAGATGCCCCCTAGCTGCAGCCAAAATTTGGCGTCTCTGAACCCAAAGGGTCCCGAAATGACATTGCTGCAGATGGACACAGTTGACCGAATTTGGGGCCCCATATCTCGGGGCCACTTAGTGCTAGGAACCCCAAATTTGGTGTGCAAACCCAGTGGAACTAGCACCATAAAGTTTCCAAAGCTGGGGTTTTAAGCTCCAAGTGGCCCCGAGATACAGGGCCCCAAAAATCAGTTCAGAAAATGTCAAGCACTTTTCTGCAGCAGAGAATGACATTTTCCGAACCGGTTTTGAGGCCCCGTATCTCAGGGCCACTTGGTGCTAGGAACCCCAGCTTTGGATATGTTATGGTACCAATTCCACTGGGTTTGCACACCAAATTTGGGGTTCCTAGCACTAAGTAGCCCTGAGATATGGGGCCCCAAAATCGGTTTAGAAAATGTCAAGCACTTTTCTGCAGCAGAGAATGACATTTTCCAAACCGATTTTGGGGCCCCGTATCTCGGGGTCACTTAGTGCTAGGAACTTCAGCTTTGGATATGTTGTGGTACCAGATCCACTGGGTTTGCACACCAAATTTGGGGTTCCTAGAACCAAGTGTCCCTGAGATACGGGGCCCCAAAGTCGGTTCGGAAAATGAAATTTTTTGCTGCAGAAAAGTGCTTGACTCGAGTATAAGTCGAGGGGGGCACTTTCAGCACAAAAAAAATGTGCTGAAAAATTCGACTTATACTCGAGTATATACGGTACCTATAGGAATTGACCTGCCTAGGTCACCATTTATGCTATTACCTTTGGGTTATTTGCTTTACTCAGAAACTCCCTGGGCCCCCCATTGTATCCTTGAAGCCCAGGTTTCTGGATGGATGGTGGACCAGGGAGAAGGTTTTGATCACTTTTGCACTTTTACATGTATTTTATCTCATGTGTGTCTAATATCTTCTTGTTATAATAAAATATTTTTTTATACATTTTTAAAGTATGCCTATAAAGTCCATCCTTTCAAAGCCCTAGTATATGTTATCAAATTAAAAGACGTGGCATAGCCTATTCACGCTGTCCACAGCGCCACCCTGTGGCGACAGCTTCTATATACAATGTTCATTTAATTACATGGGATTTATTACCTTTATTTAAAATTTTGTTTACGTTGTTATACTTTAAGGGCCCTTTCACACTGGGGCGGTTTGCAGGTGCTATTGCGCTAATAATAGCGCCTGCAAACCGACCCGAAAGTGCCACTGCTTTGATTCCAGTGTGAAAGACCCGAGGGCTTTCACACTGGAGCGGTGCGCTAGCAGGATGGGAAAAAAGTCCTGCTAGCAGCATCTTCAGAGCGGTGAAGGAGCGGAGTGTATACCGCTCCTGCCCATTGAAATCAATGGGACAGCGCGGCTATACGGTGGTTTTTAACCCTTTCTCGGCCGCTAGCGAGGGGTAAAACTGCCCCCGCTAGCGGCCGAATACCGACGGTAAAGCGCCGCTTACAATAGCAGCGCTTTACTGCCGACGCTGCCCCCGCCCCAGTGTGAAAGGGCCCTAATTACATCTTATGATGATTTTTGATTTACAGGCTTCGAACATCATCGAATTACATTACTACTATCACATACAGCATACAATCCTGCCTACCACGAGGTCTTCCAATCTGTTCCATAGCGCTTTTGGAGCCTCTCCTCCCCACAGGCCAGGGGGGGGGGTTTGGACAGTGCTGGGTCCTCCTTAGATCCGTGTGTGTGTGTGTATATGTGTGTATGTATGTATGTATGTATGTATGTATGTATGTATGTATGTATGTATGTATGTATGTATGTATATATATATATATATATATATATATATATATATATATATATATATACATACATATATATATATATATACATACATACA